>JAFBJR010000190.1:675078-758086 GCA_016785285.1 Brachirus orientalis
GGTGGGGGGGGGCGGGGGGGGTAGAGTTTGGAGGGTGAAATAATTTAATTCTTAATAATCTAACTCAAAGGAGAAACTGTTATTATTCCACCACTGAATGTGAGTGAGTACCAGAAACACAGAGAACCTAATGATAGGAATAGGTAACCCAAGTGTTTTTATATGACTGACAGCTACAGTCCATGTTCCTATAAAAGGAGATTAAAAGAAGTGAAAAACTAAAAACTGTCATCAAATGACTTGAAAAAAAAACTGGAAAGAAACCAGTGAATGGTCTACACCAATATGGGAACATTGTGTTACACCTGGCACAGCTTCTCCATGGTCTCCTCTAGATGTTGGATTTTGCCCTGCAGAGAGTCGACCTGCTCTCTTCTGGCAGTGATCTCTTTCTGCATGTCCATGGCAACTTGGAGGCCTAAAGAGGAGACAGAGACAAAAAAACCATGCACATCAGACACCAAGAACATGATGATATCTAAATGTTGTAAAGCTGTGTTGTCTTTTGTTGTGTTTTAATTATGTTATCATTGCAGATTATGTTTTACAGTATTTGAGGATGCGTGTTGTGGTTGAGACCTGTCCAGGGTGCACCCTGCCTCTCGCCCTATGTCAGCTGGAGTTTGGCACCCGCGCCCCCCGCGACCATCAGTGGAGGATAAAAGTGGTAGAAAATGAGTGAGTGAGTGAGTGTTTGAAAGTGGTTGAATGTTTTGAACTGATATGTTGTTATTGCTTACGATATTTTACACTTGTGAAAAAGGTTTAGTTTTGCAAATGTGTTTAATCAAATGTTAAAGCTGTAGTGTGTAACTTAAAAAATGAATGTCTGTTACATTCAGACCTCTACACTACTCTCTGTGTTTCTCAGTATAGCAGTGTTTTGTTTTTGGGCTGCCCAGTGACATTTTTGTGCTGCACACAGACTGATGGATTTTACGTCACAACTGAGAGAAAGAAGGTAGAAGCAATCTATGGCGCTAGTAAAACAAGACAGCAATGAACAGTTGGAATAAGGAGGACCTAGTTTCCCAATAAGCTCTGCAGGCTAGGGATGCTAGCAGTGTTGACTACAGAATTTACATATAGGAGCTTTAACTTCTTTGCCCAAGATGTTGTCCTCTACTTCATTGTGGACATACTTTGAAGGCTTTGTCAGCCTATTTCTATATATTTCATTAAGTTCCGCTGTTTTTGCTCTTAATTGATAGCCTGGACACAGATGAGGGGATGAGGGGAATTTTAACGTTTCTTAGTGCACATGGTCTTTCAGTTAAGACTCGGTTTGAATAATGGCGCAGCTCTAACCATTTCCATCTGCTCCTTCCAGTGTCCTCAAGGTGCTCCTGACCTGGTCTAGCTCATCACACGTGGTCCTTAGCTGACCCTGAAGCCTCAGCACCACACCTTCCTGCTCCTCATTCTTACAGCTGTGGAATCGTTGCAGCTCCTCGTGATCCTCTGAAATCATGCCCACAAAAACACATACATTATAACCACAGGGAGATGCACACTTTAACACATAACCAAACATGTGCAGCAATGGAAGGGCTTGGTTGACAATGTAAACATACCAAACGTAGCTCTTTGTTTCTCTACCTCAGCGCGACCAGAAGATCATTTGATTTGGCAAAAAATAAAAAGTGAAAACTGAACTCTTTCTAGACATAGGGAGGATGGAAGCTGTATTTCAGCACACAGTTACACTCATCTGTTATTCAGAAGGAACAGAACTCTTTAAGACCATGAGGGCTGCCTGACTTCTTACAATAAGTTGAAAGTCACTCTATATGGTAATACTATACAGTACAGTAATGTTATTTAGAGCTCAATAAAAACAAGTATTGTATAATATCCAGAGAGACTAACAAAGAAAACAGTGATCTTTTCTTTTTATATAACATTTTGAAGTAAACACAGTGTAAAACCCAGAAAACCTGTTTTCTTATTTTAATTGGTACTCTGGCTAACAGTGTTCATATGATTTCCCTTTTTTTTTTAACCAAATTTATTGATGCTTACAACTTCCATCAACATGAATTGCACAAACAATTTGGAAAATGTTTTTGCCTTATTATTGATACATGATTTGTATCATGTAATTAACGATAACATAATTAAACTGAAACGCACTGGTGTATCAGAATGTGTGGTTTGCTCATGATTCATGTAAAATATTTCAATGAGAGAAAGCTCTTAAAAAAAAAAGCTTAACTAGTCACTCACTGGTAAGACTGAGTAACTGTTTGCACTGGATCTCCATCTGGGTGGTGAGCTGCTGCTTCTCCAGAGCTTCCTCCTGGACACGCTGCCTTTGCTCAGCCACGGATGCCTGAAGCTGCTGCTTCTCATGCTCTGCAGTAGCCCGGTCTGACCTGCTTTGGTCCAACTCAGCCTGATCAGCGTGATGACACAGCAGGTGGAAGACACAGAGAAGTTATTTGGCAAACACACAGAGAGGTATGTGGGAAATGGAGGAGACAATAAAAAGTAGAATGTCATTCCTGACCCTGAGATGTTGAATCTCCAGCTTGTGCTGGTTTAGTTGGTTACTGAGGAGACTATTCTCCTGGTGAAGTTTGTCAATGGTGTGGCTGTGCTGCACCACCATCTGAGCGCCACTCTCCATCTGCAACCGCAGACTGTCTATCAGCTTTTCTCGGTCATCCAGTTTCAACCTAAGCATCTCTCCTTCTCCACGCAAAGTGTGGCTCTGAGAGAGGTGCTGCAAAAATCAGTTTTGCTTCATTACAATGGGCCATCGAAGCAGTAAGGCAGTTAGAGGGTGGTGGTTCATCACAATATTATATAAATGGTATGTTTCAGAACTCTGTGACAGCGATGCATGGTTTCTTACCTGCTGAGCTTCTTGCTGACTGAGCTGAAGTTCATCATCTTTCTCCCGCAAGCATTCATGGGCTTTCCTCACCTCCTGGGTCCTTGCATCCAGCAGAGCCTGTAAGCAGTTTTTCTCCTCTTCACCTCTGAGAAGCTGCTCCCTGGCCTCCGCCAACCATCCTCTCAGGGCCTTTACCTCCACCTGGAGCTCACATTGCTGCTTTTTACTGCAGCTCTGGGGGATAAAGCAGGAGACACAGTGGGTGGAAGGTTTCTTAAGAGGACAAAAAACAGTAAATGTTTTGACATTGTGAGGAAATATTATCACATTCACTAGGTGGGAGAAAACTGGCTTGGTACATTTTATTATTCTGACTGAACGATCCTGCCCCAGCAGAGCAATCATGCCCAAGCAGTTTCAACTTGTCCAACATGTTCACAGGCTAACAGGGAACTTGGTCTGTTCACTTGATTTCTGTGTCTTTATTACCTCTACCAAAGACAATACACTAGTCACAATAAGTTAGGGATATTGTTATTTCCATGAGTGCTAAGTACAATGTGTTAGGGTTAGGGTTAGTGTTAGTTGTCAGTTGCTTACTGACAATACCAGCTTTTTATACCCACAGAATGTTGAAATTGATGCCACATTGAAAAGGGTATGACATCCACTGAGTCTCTCACAATATCCCTAACTTATTGTGAGTAGTGTATGTTTGTGATTTTAGCTTGATTGTGCAAAAACTACAGCACCAATGTTGGATGAGATGGACACAGGCAATAATTTTGTGTCAACTTGACACTTGAAAGCAAGAAATTGCTTGTACATATTCATGTGTTTTGCAGCACCTTCAGCTGGCCAAGATGGGACTGAAGCTCCTCAAACTGTTGCAAATTTTGTTCTCTCTCTCTTCTTTCTTCTACCAGCTGAGACTGTACCTGAAGGAGTTGCTGCTCCAAACAATGAACCTATATACCAAAAATGACATTCATAAACCCGGTTTTAAAAAAAGATTTTACTTCTGTGTTGCTTCACCACATTCATTGCATTAATAACAGCACATCTGTGTTAAGTGCACAAGATGGTTATGTTTGTGTCTAGTAAAGCAGATAAAAAATAGCTGGTTAATATTAACATTTATCAGCCTTGGTGCCTCATTGCTTACATCACTGCTCATCATATTATTGTACAATCTTCCTTACCTTATCTTTATAGTTTATAAGAGCCGACTCAAGTTCACTGACTTGACACTGGTTTAGTGATGTCTGTCTTTCTGCAAGTTTCCTAGGAATAAACATGATATATTTTTGACAAATATTCACACACTGATTCACAATGCCCTAAATTGTTTTGGGAGCAATACTTACCTGAGCAGCTCCAATTTGACACCCAAGCTCAAACTACTGTGGTTTGATGAGCTCAGTTTGTCAGACAACAGTGCCATCTCCTGGCAAAGACTTGCAATCAATTCTTTCATTCTGCGACAAAGCAACACAAACATGTTACCAACACTAATGAAGAAGGCACAATATACTTTTTAATATAATTTTTCTGCTTGTTTTTAGAGTGAAGAATAGAAGTAAAAAAGAACACAACAATTCCCTCTGTCAAGGAGGTTATGTGTTTGGCTGTCTGTGATCAGCTTGTGAGATAGAGGATTATATGGCCACAATGCCATTATCTTATACAGCAAAGCACTGCCAAGGCCAGCCTTATAAACACACAAATAATGGCAGAAACTATTACTTTATAAATATAAGTCATTTTATGTCAATTCATGAAACGATTAATCATTGTACCTCTGCATAAAATTACCTTTGCTTTTGCTCATTTACACTGCATTCATCAATCTCCAGATGTTCTATTTTTGACTATAAAACAGAAACACTACATTAGATATTAGAGGAAAAGCACAAGTCTAAAGTGAATTGATTATGATCAATAACTGACATCTAGCATTTACCAAAAAGATTATCTCCTGTATCTGATCTCTCTCATTGCTGAGGTCTTCAGTTAACGCAGCATCTGAGGATGGCTGTCTTGAATGAGTGGCAGTATTCAGACTTTTGTCCGAGCTGTTTCTACACTGTTTCTTGTCAGATAACAGCGAAGAGTATGTCTCCTTCATTAACTGTTCCAGTGTCTCTACTTTCCTATTAAGCACCAACGTCTCATCCTCAATCTCCTGCAGCTTCTGGTCTGTGGCCCGTTTGATGTTCTGGAGCTCTTCTAACATGCACAGCATCTGCTCCATCTGATCAACATGTTTCCTTGAATCCTTCAATCTAAGAAATATAAGATTAGTCGAGTCGAGGAGATTTTACATCTGTTCTTTATTGAAGTAAATTATTAATAGTGTGTTTACCTGAGGTCAGACATGACAATCTTATCCATTTGAACTTGATGCAGCTTAGTCTGCAGGTTCACTAAGGCTTTGTCATAACTGAATGTCTCTTGTTCAGGTTGCTTGTGTGTCTGTTTTGGGAAGAAAAAAAACACACACCATGTACTGTATCCATACAGTATATGTATGTACTGTATATACACAGTACACTTTACACACGCACGCACATAAAAAGAGAACACTGCCAACTTTGTCATTTACGCAGCATCATTCTGAGCAGTTTCATGGCTGAAATATAGTATAAGCATAACCTTGCTTACTTGCAAGTCAGGCAAGTGCTGACAAAGGTCATCTACTGCATTATCTAACTCATCCTTTCTAGGAGCGCTGATTTGCCTTTGCACCACATCCTGGTTTGAAAGGTCCAGACCACAGTCCTGAGGCTGATTCACTGACTGACTGTGGGATGGACGGACAATAAAATCCCCCAGTGTGTCGTCTATCAAAAGAACAGAGGAAGTAATGTGTATGTTGTCAGCATGGAGGGAGGGTTGGTGAAATAGGTTTTTGTTAAACATTATTTTTCATCTGTCTGTCTGCTGCTACATGAACGGCAATGTTAGGTGACACAACTTGTACTTACAGCTTTTCAACATGTAGTTGTGACAGTTTTGTCCAGGTGAGCTGTTAATGCCAAACGTAGAGCCAAACCTCTCCAAGGCTAATTTAGTTGCATTTTCCACCTCTTCTTGAAGCCTTTGGGTTTCTTTAATCCGCCTGCCGAGCTCCTCACTGCCAAGACATAATACGAATTAAACAGGAAATTTAATTTAAGCCTTCAAGTTGTTGTTTTTGTATACAGGCGTTTTGAAGTAGATACTTATTGAGAGTATGGTTTAGTTTCATTGAATTGCAAACATTTCCTCATCCTCTTTATTTAATGCCTTTATTAGCTATCACATCTTTTTCATCCATTTATGAATTTTAGTCCTTTTAACAGCTACCATGCATTCATAGATTACTTTAAATGTTACTTCTTGTTGTTTTTTTTTTTTAATCCACAACTTATATCTATCAATTCAATTACCATTTTTTCATTTTGGTAAGTGGATGTTTTGGGAGAAAATATCTAATGGCCAGTTTTCTGATGGATACTGCCATTTCTATTTGACTTGGGCTAAAATATAGTATGTCCAGTCTATGTTCATTATGCATTGAGTTGATATTTTTTATATTTCTTAATTGAGCATTGCCACATAATACACCATTAAACAAAAACTAATTCTAAAGCAAGATTGTGCACTAAAAGATTGCTACACGCACTCTTTTACACTGCAATAGTCATAATTTCATCCGATAATTTTCCAATAAACGGCAGCCTTGGCGACTTGCAAATGTTGTTGTTTGAACATTTGAAAACGACACATTTTTGCAGCCCTAACTTCCACAGTAAGATCAGCGCCAAGTGACGTTACCTCAGTTCATCCAGTGTCATGCTGTTGAATCTCAGCAGAGGAGAGGTGTCTGTAAAGATAACCAGATGAAATGTAGACAGAACACGAACCGGCTTCGAGAGCGAGACGGGGGGGGGGATGATACTTTAATCTGAAGCTTAATTTTCTTACCAGTTCTTCCTTCTGCAACTGTTGATTGTGTTAGTTTGTCATGTTTAGATAGCGATTCAAACTTTAAAACGGAAGCATCATAAGCACCTGCCATTTCAGCAGGAAAAGGCCCAAATCCCTGGGCTCGGTGAGCTGAATCCTCGATAACATCTGAATTCACGTCAACAACGATGCCATATGTGAAACAAGTGCAGTCAAAATCGAGCTAAGATTTACAAAAACAGCCGCTCTTAATAATAGCAAGCGACCAAAGTGTCGTCACCATGGAAACAGCCCGAAGCTAATTGCTAGCATTCGGCAGTTAATAAACATATGCATCTTTCGGGCGGTAGCTGGATAAAATTGCCAGCCCGACACCGTCAGTTATAAAATAAATGCTATTAAATGCAAATACGCTGAATTTACGGAAAGGGTAGCGTTAGCGCCGAAACTTTTGTTTCCTGGTCTCTTCTTCTTCTGCCGGAGTTTGCCGGTTGTCAACTACCTTAAATGAATATTACCGCCACACACTGGAGTGGCGACAGGAGCTTTTGTTTTGGTAAAAAAAATACTTCTACTACTATATTATTACTACTACTTATTGATATTATTATACTCAATAAACCGCCAACTCTCTGGTTGTTCATTTAATGGTTGTATACCTTCTTTGATGTATTTAACCAAGTAGATTATCCAATTTAATACTGAGATTTCCCTCCTTGAGCCCAGAGTTTCCTTTAATATTTTTATTTGCAGTCTACTAGTATGTTTGATGGATTCCGGTGTAATGCACAAGGGCTCTCACAAGGGCGTTTCCCATAACGGTTGTTCGTTCTTCCAGGGCAGACCCCCATTTCCGTGGTCAAATCAGCTGCTCCTAAGTGTGAAGTGCGCCGATATTCTCTTCTTTACGCCAATTCTTCTGAAACGGTCCAGACCAAGCAGTCATATTTCCGGATTTCAAAATAAAGTCTTATCAGAAGCGAACTCAACGCATTGAAAATAAAAATGTTAAATTATCCATCGAGACAATTATATATATGAAAAAGTTTCCCATTCCCAACACATTATCGCTGTGATTTATATATATATATATATATATATATATATAAAATTATGTCAAATAAAGCATTATTGAAATGTATTGAATATACTGTATATAGTGTAGTTGCTCATCTTGTGTTTATATTATTTGTCGTGTACATTTCTTTGCAAATACAACGTATATAATACTCCCATTTCCTTACCTTATTTCTATTTTACTTCTGTTTCTAACTTGTTGTAATTTTTGGCTCCTGTAACACTGCAAATTTCCCCACATGGGTTGAATAAAGGAATCTCTTATCTTGTCTTACTTTATTGCATTGAAAATAATAAATTTTTTATGAGTAGTTTATGATTCTACTCATATTGGACTTCTGGTACCTAATGTACAGCTAGTACTTTTACTGTGTACAAAAGCTCCAGAATTTAGCTATGTTCCTGAGATGAAGGAAAGCAATTTTACAGACATGGTGGACATGAGTATCAAATAATAGAATGACTTCTGCTGTAATGGTCCATGCAGTGCTATTTCGAAATAAAGTCCTATTAAAAGTAAGCACAACATACTGGAAATAAAAAATGTTAAATATGCTTTCAAAATAATCCAGTGTAATTAATATGAAATATGTCAAAGTAACAAAATATTAGTAGATTGTATTGTATATACTGAATATAGCAGAGCTTTAGTCAATAATACTGTTTTTATATTGTAGGTCTCATACATTTCTTTGCACATATTTAATACTCACATTCCCTTATTTCTATTTTTCTTAAAATTGTGGCTGCTGTAATGCTGCAATTCTTTGCAGTTTGGGAAGGGATTATCTTAAATATCTTTTTTGATTAAAAAAATAGAATATATAGGAGTAGTTTATGGTTTAAAGTTTATTGGATGTAGTTTACTTTATGTACTTCATGCATATGTAGTATGGAATACTTTGACTGTGTTCTTTGGGAATAATCCAGGGTCAAAGTTCACTTTTGTGAACAAAATGTGAATATTTGTATATCTCTGAAGTAGTATAAAATCCCCAATTTCTATTAGTTTAGTTTCAATTTTATTGGACACAGCACTTTGTGTACATCATACACAAGTAGTATGAAGTACCTTTACAATGTACTTTTGAAATAATCCAGTGTCAAAGTCCTTTAAACTGAACAAGATTACTACACTATCAAATATTATCTCTCTATACTGTATAATATAGTTAATGATTTCCACTCAGGAGTGTGTAAGAGAGAGGGAGAGCGAATTTAAAATTACATCTTTGACAGCTCATGGATTTAGTTATTAACAATTAAAAGTAAGCAACAGTTTGATCATCATTAGCCATTTTAAATGTGTGTGGGGGATAGAACTTTAGGTGGCCACTTGAGTCAACATCATTACACTTTGCTGAATATGTTGCCATGTAATTGGTGCTGATAAAATGTCATGCTAGGGAAATAAGCTTCAAGCCTAAGCACATTAGTGTTTTGCCTAAATATGTGACTAGTGGGACATCCGAAGATGTGCTTTGAGGTAGAAACAAATCATATTCACTTAAAGTGTTTGTCTCAGCTTAAGTGCCAAAACTATATCTTACTTAATTAGTTCGATAAAATTGAAGCCATAACCTGTTGAATTATGTAATTATTTTTAATAAATAAATTATAATTTATACTCGTTTTGATTGCTAATTTAACATTTTTTTTTATCTATTAATTAAACATGACTTTATTTTAAAACCGGAAACAGCACTACATGGTTTGGACAGGTTCAGTAGATGTACCGTAAATTAGAGAATATTGGCGCACTTCACATTTATTAGGAACGGCTGATTTGACCACGAAAAAACAAATGACGGCTGGCTTGACCGCAGTCTTTTACCGCGGGGATGCTGTTGTTTTTTTAAAATTCCCCTCTTGTCATACTCATCGAAATTGAGACATGAAGGACTGAAAAGTAAAAGAATAAGTTGCAGCGCTGTCTTTTCCTGCACTTCCGCTGCTCCCGGGCAACGTAAGACGACTGTTTGTTGATTTACGAGCGAGCTATGATAGCTAGCATCGACTTCTTTTCATGAATCCTCCAGCCTTTAGATATTTCTGGGCGTTTTCTCGAATTTTCTTAGAGCTGGATTAACACATAAGTATCTGTTTATACCTAAAAATTCAACCAAATCTGAAATGTGTTTCAGTGTCCATGCCATGAGTGATTTGTTGACCCAAATGTTATTTTCCATACATATAGTGTTGTCAACACTAACTCGCATTTTGTTTATGTTAAACCGTTTTGCTTCATCATATTTACTCAATCTTTATAAATGTTGTGTCGAGAATCAGTCCGTGGGGGGTGGTTTGGAGGAGACATGTACTTCTAAAGAAATGTGACACCCAGTGGGCGTATGTAGGAGACCATATTTATATGTGCTCCCCCTACTACAGGGAAACAGTTGTTCTTGAGGATTATGGTTTGGATAGCTTTGTAACCATTGGAATATGTTGTTTTTTAGGATGAGGGACCATCAAGCTATTGACAGCTTGCTTTTGAAAGAGCTGAAGTCATGTTGTGCAAAAGAGTACAACTTTGCTCCCAGAGTGACCGGGCTGAAGCTGATGGAGTCAGTCTCTGCAGAGGTAACCCACTGACCCACTTCTCCATTTTTGTCTGTCTGCAGACATATGGGTTTGCATAAAAAATGTGTGCTATATCCACTTGCTGACGTGGGATATCCAATGCTCCATTTTCAGAACCACAGTGGAGTATCTGCAAAATGCAGAGACACCAAAGTGGAAGAACTGTGGGGTCTGACCAGCTTCTTTGGATACAGCACCCAAACTTTTGTCCAAGCTGTCAGTTTGCTTGACAGATTCCTCGCCATTATGAAGGTTGGATTGTAACAGTATATTTAAGCATAAAATTGTCATCTTACTCTTTTACCTTGTAAACCTAGAGCGCAGTTTTGCATGCGGTGTGTCACGTTCCCATCACCGATGTGACAACAACGTTGCTTGACCTTGAATCATGAGACGCTGAGTCACACTTGTCACTGTTGTGTTTATTGTGATAGGTGCAGCCCAAACACTTGCCCTGTATTGGAGTCTGCTGTCTTCACATTGCTTCCAAAATGGTCGAGCAAGAGAGCAATGTCTCACCCATGCATGACCTCATTAGGATCAGCCAAAGCAGGTTTACAGTGTCAGACCTGTGTCGTATGGAGAAGATCATTTCAGAGAAGCTCAGTGTGAAGACCAAAGCAGTGACGGCCTTAACATTTCTTCACTTCTACTACTCAGCCTTCACATCCCTGTCGGCTGGAAGGTAAACATTTCACTTATGGTTTGGTCAAATAGTTTCTCCTTCAGAGGGTTTGTACTGGAGGATCAGTTAAGGTTTTCCTCTATATTTTAAGGGAGGAGATTCCAAGTATAGGGAAACTGGAAGCCCAGCTAAAAGCCTGCTTATGTCGGCTTGTTTTCTCTCAAGCAAAAGTAAGAATCGTTCACAGAAGATACTTTTTTTTTTTTTGCATAGTAGCATTCATTTTGTGTCTTGGCACTTCTTAGTCAACTAATTCCTTTCTTTTCACAGCCATCTGTTTTGGCACTCTCGCTCATAGCTCAGGAGTTTGAAGTCCTTCAACCCATCACCCCGCTGAAGATTGTCCAGCAATTCCAAAGACATCTAAAGGTACAAAAAGTGTAGGGCTGTTAAAAATGTAGGACACTCAATATCACTATCAGTCTGATGCTGAAGAAAAGCACTGGATCAGATATAGGACAGAGAAAAAAAGTAAAACCTGATATGACCTATAAATCCAAAATATCATGTAAATGTTTTATTAAATAAAGGAAACAAATAAAGGTTTAAAGAGACCAGAATGTGGGGCTGTGCATACTGTATATACCACGAAACTGGAGAATTATTTTTGTTAAATGGTAATAGGTCTTCTGTGTCTTATTAATAGTTACGCTTTATGAAGGAGGTAAAAGTCTGTACTGGACTAACCCTAAGGGTGTGTCTAGTGACTGCTGTCTCAATTAATCAATATTGATTGCCTCACAAAATGTCTTCTTCTCAGATGTTTCCTGTTTGTTGTCTTCATAGATCAGTGACAGTGAGTTGCACCATTGGAAGGAACTTGTTGCCAGGTGCATGAGTGAGTACCACTCAAGCGAATGTAACAAACCAGATAACAAAAAGCTGGTTTGGGTAGTGTCAAGGAGAACAGCACAGAATCTGCAGGCCAATCACTTCAGCATCCCTGGTCTGCCAACTATTCCTGAGGGAAGCTGGGATGAGAGTGAGAGGTAAATAGCGCCATTTTTTCTATTTTGTCTCCAGGTTTTTACTGTGAATAATGAGGGATAGTTTGTAATTGCAGGTTTCATTTTTTTCTATTTTGGTTTCTCGTTATCACAGTGTCAGAGTTTTATGTAATTAAAGGTTTTATTTGTCAACACATCATCGATTTGTGGACAAAAGAGAAAGTGGCAGCTTTTAAACTGTTGCTCAACATCACTGGCATCAGATCAGTTGAAAGTAATTTAATACTAATTCAGTGAAGATTAAAATGAACAGTGTGCTCCTCTTTAGTCAGTGTGTGTATTTACTCTGAGTTTATGTGTTAATTTAAGCAAAGTGTTGTCTGATTGGCCACCTTCTCTTGTAGTGTGGACTCCTTCGAGGACATGAGCTGTGAAGAAGACAGCCCCTGCGGCTCACCAGGAAGTGACGGTGAAGGAGCCTTCTTCCCTTCCAACTTTCCCAAATGCAGAATGAATCCATAGTGTTGGGTGTTTTTTTGCTGCCTTCAAATGTGTTTAACTGGTTTAAAAGACTGGTCAATGACATTGAACAACCGAGGTCTTTAGTCGTATTGTTTTTTTTTCCTTGAATTTCAAAATATGTTTAACTAAAATGCTTATATACCCAGCAACCCCTCTATTATAATAGATTTAACTTTCCTGCACTGTTAAATGCCCTGGCAGCTTGCTAAACAGTGAGCCTCTATGGCTCTTTTTTCTTTTGCCAACTAGCTGGTAGCCTCTCTATTAAACCATTGTTGTTACTGAGTTTCAAAGCAAACCCGAGTCATAACATATATAACATATGTGTGCAAGGTGAAAGGTTTTGATCAGGTGCCTGCGTTGATTTACTTTACTTTTGGTTACTTAAGTGGTATTTTTTTGTTTGTCTGTTTTTAAAAAGAGTATCCTAATAATGCAAAATGGAAATGTGCAATATCATATCTTGGCAGCTGGCGATATATCCTAATTTGTTTGGGTCCAGACTCGACACATTCCAGGAAATAAGTGAAGCACAAAGAGGAAGGATGTCAATCATGACATAAATACCAGCTCTCACACTAGCACATCACCAGTCATTTTTTTAACTGTTGTTATAGTCACTGTCAATATGCATAACATATACCATATACTCTGAAAGTGTTATTTTCATACATTCATATACACAATATGTGACGTATGACTTTTGGGTGTTAAAATATCTGACTGTATATGCATGGAAACATTGAAATATGTGATCATGAATGTCCTTGTTTACCAAGATAAGCTAAAAAAAAGTTTAAAAAATGTTATGTTTTTGAATGCAACTTAATATGTTTTGCTTTGACGTGAAATGTGAAATTAGTTGAAAAGGTAAGAAATAAACCAATCATTTTTTTTATCCTTTTTTTATCTGCTATTTGTTCTTTTATTCATGTATTTATTTAAAATGTTCTGCTTTATCACTAAGGTCTGCGGAGAATTCCTTGGAATTTGGGTCTAAGTTTTTGTCCTGAAATGTAGTATTAATGGTGCGACATGACAACATGTCTTCACCTTAAAATGTAGTAATTTGCGTTAGGGAGACTTGATCTTTTTCACCATAATGTGACTGTGTAAATAGATTTAGGTCTCAGAACATAAGGAATACCAGGCACACACACACACAAACACTCTGACCTAACTCTAACCTCCCTCTCCCTCTGTACATCTACATACTGTAGGTCAGAGGTCTCAAACCTGGGCCCTTCAAGCAATGTCAAGTTATAGTTATTTATGGATGTTTTTTTTCTAATTAATAGATTCACTTTGCATCCTAAATAGTTTTTATTGTGAACCATGTGATGCATAGACATGTTTCTTTATTTTGTATTTTATTTTGTTCATATTTGAATGACTGTAACTTTTACTTTCATGCGAATTGTGGTGAGGTTGTGATCAAGGATGGGTCCTAACAAGGACAGCAGCGTGTGAAGAGGAAGCGCTGGTGCTGTTGCTGATGTTGGAGGATTATAACGGGGACTGATAACAACGATTACACGCATGCCCCACCCTCGTGCGTAAAGAGTGCTAGTACTCCCCTTATCTAAGGGGGGGGGGGGGGGAGGCGCACGGGGGGGGGGAGTCGCACGGTGAGGAGAAGGGGTGAGGCAGAAACAGACGCAGCAGCAGCAGAGAGTCGGGAGTCTGGGGTCTGGGCAGGCGGAGCGTTCAGATAAGGCCGAGCCGCGGCATCCTCACCAACCATGCAGCCGACGACAACCATCCGTCGTCCATTTTTCACCATTATATGATCGCCAGGCTCTGTCTCGTGGGCAGACGTCACTATCATCAGCATCCTCATCAGTAGCATCAGCAGCAGCAGTGTGCTGTCCCGGCGATGAAATCATAGGCCAACGCCTCGCTGCTGCAGCTTCGCACAGGGAATGAAAACGCTCCCAAGATGGTCCGCGTCGCCAAGGCTCTGGGTTTGATTATTCTGTCCGTCGCTGTGCTCATCCTGTCGCTCATCAGCTATGTCTCTCTGAGAAAGGACAGCCTCTTCAACTCCAACAAATATTACATGGGAGGCCCGAGGATTATGTTTCATGCAGGATTTCGGTGAGTGCTCCGTTTTCCTTCCAGTGAATTTTACACAGGTAGTGGGTGAGATGCACGTCACCGCATCACTGCTCATACAAGTGGGCCAAGGGCTTCCTGAGCTGTCCAAGGTGCTACTGGTGACGTGCTGCACCTGTAGGGCCCACACTGTGTGTATGGACTATGGGCGTATGTAAGGATATGTCATTTTATTAATCCAGATAAAAAAAGTATCTGTATTGTCATCATCATCATCATCATCATCATCATCATCATCACACCTAGTTTCTGAGGCTCAACAGGCAGTAATAGAATATAACTAAGTACATTCACCTAGTGCAATTCTCACGTATTTGTCCTTAACTTTAATATTTCCAGTTTTCGCTACTTGTTAACAGTCTGTCACTATACAGTAGATAATCTAGATTAATTTTCCATATGTTCATCCGGTATGTGTGTTTTTCACAAACTGAAACAGTAAACATCATAAACAATTTGTCATTTTCAGGTCTCAGTTTGCTATGAATTTTCTGGACCCATCCTTCATCCCCCTAACAACGGCACTAAATGAAGAGCTTCAAGGAAAAGCCTCCAAGTGGAAGTTCAACAAGACTGCTTTTTATCAGCACCGGTAAGAGACTTGAACTCATAACTATTTTCAAATGTACTACTCCTAAATATTGTTCATCTTAAGGTTTGTGTTTACAGTGGCTCATGATCTGATTTTAAACAGCGTCTACCTTGTCACATCAGTCAATTCGGTTTTAGCAATGCATTTTTAGTGATTATGAAGCTGTAACACACTTGAATAAAAAGGCAACGTGGAAATACACTTAAATGGATAATTACAAAAAATACACACAGACATCAAATTTCAAAATAAATAGTCTGTTTGATTATCCACCAATTGTTTTAATAGTTGCTGGTTCCAGACTACCATCTTTGTTATGTATTGAAATTAAACTCTTTGTGTTTTAGAATGCTGGATTCCAAGATGAATCAAATTATCTGTTATAAATTAGTAAATAATAGATTACCAAATAATTGCTGGTGGTTGTTCATCTCTGTTATATGTTTGCCCTGCGATGGACTGGTGACCTGTCCAAGATGTACCCCGCTTTTCGCCCTATGTCAGCTGGCTATGGCACCAACTGACTCATGTGGAGGATTAAGCAGTAGACAATGGATGGATGGATGGTTAATTGCTGGTTAATTTGTATAGTAACTGATGACTATGCTCTGTGTCTTGTGGCTATTATTAGTTGTAAAATTGGATCAAGTATTGACAGCCTATTACAGTTAGTTTATTTAGAGCACATTCGACCAGAGATTTAAAGAGTGGATTTAAAGTGGTATAACAACATCATGCGCAATAATAAAAGATGACGATATCCTGAGTTTTCAGGAGCAGATACAACAATTTACATAGAGTAAGCGGGACCATGTTAGATATTTGCAATTAAGGGATTATTATAACAGAAATAAGCACCGTATAAATTTGTAGAGGAATTGGAATAATTAAATATGTTGAATAGTATCTAACCTGTATTGACACCTAATGGAGAGAAGAGAAAATAAAATAAAATTGGAAAAAGATTTATGAACTTGTACAGTTTTGGAGCAATGTTCACTCGGTTATTGTGAAACTTCTGGGTGTTTATATGTCCAGGTCCTGAATGGAAGTGTACTTTGGTAGTATGACAGGAGATATTGTGTCAAAAGAAGACAGATATTTATTAAAAAATCTGCAGGTTATAAAAAACCATGACAAGGAAATGGGGCAAGGCAGAGCCACCAACCCAAAAGGGGTGTCTGGAACTGGTGAATGAAATACACAGTATGATATGGAGCTGATGATTTGCTAAAATAAAACTTAAGAAGATCAACGTCAAGACAGATGGAATTAGTTTACATGTCAATGATAGAAGAATGACTGAAACACTGAACAAGTCACAGAAACATAAATGTTTCACTAAATGTAAAAAAAAATGGTTTACATTTCACAGCTGAAGATGGATTTTTTTCTTAGATTGTTGCTTATTTTGTGAGTCAAATGTGTATATAAATAAAAAAAAAACGTAGTTGCCCTTTTTTAAGTATAACTGTTTTGTTCTTTTTTTCAGGAAAGATATATTCAACCATATCGACATTGCCAACAATTTCTCCCTCACAAAGAACAGTGTACGTGTTGGACAGCTGATGCACTTTGACTACTCCAGTCACAAGTATGTCTTCTCCATCAGCAACAACTTCAAGTCCCTGCTCCCAGAAATCTCTCCTATCCGCAACAAACACTACAGTATGTGTGCTGTGGTGGGAAACAGTGGCATCCTCACAGGCAGCCACTGTGGCCCAGAAATTGACCAGGCCGACTTCGTCTTTCGCTGCAACTTCGCCCCCACAGATGTCTACTCCAAGGATGTGGGCAGGAAGACCAACCTGACCACCTTTAACCCGAGCATTCTGGAGAGGTACTACAACAACCTACTGACCATACAAGACAGGAATAATTTTTTCCTCAACCTGAAGAAGCTGGAGGAAGCCATCCTGTGGATCCCTGCCTTCTTCCTGCATACCTCAGCCACAGTGACCAGGACCCTAGTGGACTTTTTTGTGGAGCACAAGGGTCAGCTGAAGGTCAAGCTGGCTTGGCCAGGAAACATCATGCACGATGTCAACAAGTAAGAGAGTTGATCTGTACAGAACCAAATCTCAACATGCTGTATATCATCTCAAGGCACTTTAAGGCTGCTATCTTACAATCATGTAGACAGAAAGAGAAACCCGACAGTTCATCCAGTGAGGAAGCCCTTAGTGTCAGAGTGGAGAGGGGGAAAAACCTCTTTTACAGCTTTAACTGCAGTATTAATAAGGACATTCTAGCCTGTGACCAAAAGGAAAAGTATTGGGCTTTTAGCTAAATGGTTACCAGTTCAAATTATGGTACAAGTCAAGCACCGCGATGCCCCCCTGAGCAATGCTGGGGGCACAGATAAGTGCCAACCACTGCTCCTGCACTAGGCCAGGTGCTAGTGTGTAAAAAGGATGCAGAGATCAAGAGATCAGTGTGTGTGTGTGTGTGCGTGAAAAATAATTAATTCTCATTCTTCTAATTCTACACATTTGGGGGCAAATATATTAGTCAATATGCGTCATTTATGAACAACGACATGGTAGTGTTTAAAGAGGTAGTGTGTAAGTTTTCAGCGTGAATGAATGTCAATTACATTCACAACATTTTCACATCAGCGCTACACAGTTCTCAATAAAGCAGTGTTCTCTTCAATATGACACAAAATATTGAAGAGACACTAGGGTGTGCCTTCTCTGCAGGTTACAAAACAAAATCATTATTTAAATGGAAGCCTATGAGAATCTGACCCTACTTACCACTCCATTTATGACATCAATATACATTTTCCTGAGGAGTAAAAGTCTCAATTGCTAGTTTTAGGTCTTCTAAAACAGAACATGGTGTCAGTTTTGTAAATTATGTTCCTGTTAAGAGGAAAATGAATGTTAAAGTGTAGTGGACACCAATTTGATTGACAGCTGGCATTGTCCAATTGGGGCCTCCATTTCCAAAACCTCAACAGGCTTCAAAAAAGGAATTGTGATTCTTATGGGTGATGTCACGAACTGTTGCCACATGTTGCAAACAAATACTTATTAATGCTTATGTCTATCGTCTACAATAGCAATGTCTCCTTCCACCCACCATCGGCATGTTGAATCTTCTTAACCTTTTGTTACTCAGTTCCATGGGGCAAACGGTAGGGGTAAAAATAAGAAATGGCAATGGAAACATTAATCAGGATTTATCACCCTAGTGTGTGGATTTAATTTATGCTTTTAACAAACTAACTGGTATTTCCTTTGCAGGTACTGGAAGACTAAAAACCTCTCTCCCAAACGTCTCAGCACTGGAATCCTCATGTACACACTGGCGTATGCCATGTGTGATGAGATCCATCTCTATGGCTTCTGGCCCTTCGGCTGGGACCCTAACACAGGCAAAGACCTACCCTACCACTACTACGACAAGAAAGGGACAAAATTCACCACCAAGTGGCAGGAGACCCACCAGCTACCCAGCGAGTTCAAGCTGCTCTACAAGTTGCACAGGGAAGGCGTGACCAAACTCAGTCTAACACACTGCACTGCTTAGACACACAAGTGTTGGACTCCAGTGGCCATGACGCAGATGCAGTACATTCATCAGCTCAGATTAAACCTATGTTGAGTCCCACATTGCATGATATGGGTTTATGACACCTGCATTCTACAAACGCACACTCACATCACGCTGAAATGTCACAAGGCAATGCCCGACTCACACAGGACATGGATCAGCCTCAGTGTTATATTCAGTGCAATTAGGATTTTATTTTTTTTTATGCTGCTCACTTGCTTCCATTACCCTCCTTTGCACGGCTGTAACTTAATAACTCAAACTAAACAGATGTTTATTTTAACTAGAGTCTGTAGGGGATTTAGTTGTTAAAAAACAAAAAACAAAACAGAAATAGTCAAATCTTCCACTTCTGTATTGATTGATTAATGGACTTTTACAACAGTATACTGATTCTGAAAATCAATACACTGAAATCACTGCCTAATCTCAGGGAAGGAGTTAGATCAGTGTTTTTTGTAATCAGATTCAATGTCTCAGAGAGCTGCAGTTCCTGTTTTCATGCCTTTTGCCCAAACAAGGTGTGAAGATGGTGTTTGTTTACAAGACTCTACGCAAACACACGTGCACATTATTGTCATTCTATATTTGTGAGGACACTCGTCGAAATGCATTTCCCTCCCGACTTACCCAAACCCTTAACCTAACCCTTATCATCCCTGAGCTTATTTTAGTATGGTCCAAATTGATCCTTTCTAGAAAGACAAGTACACACACACACACACACACACACACTGATATACTATAGACATTGTGATAGTCCAAACCAAACAAATTTTTATGAGTAATCAACATTCCAAAAAAATAGCCATACAGTTCATGGACAGAAACTATAGTTGTTACTGCAAAACATAATTTAACAAAGTGGTTTAGTCTCGACATGGTTGTGATTATATCGGTTTTTAGGGGTTTGAAATATCTTCTAACAAAAACAAAAACAATGGCCACGCTAGCGGTTACATTGAAGTCACACAGCTTTGATTTTTAAAACACCTCTGAAAAATCCAAAATGCCATTTTTCAGGACTTACATACTGATCTATATAATCTTCAAAGCCAATAGGACATTTAAATTCGTAAATCCATTCCTAATTCTTTTGAATAAAGTTTCCAAATAATTAACTCTTGTTAACTACTGAAACTTGAATGTGACTAAATCTAGTTACAACTCAAATTTGATGGTGACTAGTTCCAATTGTCCTTAAAACACAAAGCGATATTTTTACACTTTTTTTAGACATGTTTGTCAGGCTGGGATCTAGACTGCTTTGATTAGGGGGCATTAAGAGATGGTGTACTCTCTGAGTGTTCTTTAGCTACAGCAGGAACTGTTTTATATACCAAGAACTAAAGACATATATAAAGAAACTAATAACACATCAAATGAAAATTTTTTTTAAGTGGGGCATCAAGTTAATCAAAACAACTACTGGTTTCTGTAGCCTGTTAGTATAGATTTTCTCAAATAAAGGAACTCTCACAAGCAAACAAACGAGTGTATTTGCCTTTATCGTGGCAAAGACTTAATGCAGTGTGAGCAACAAATCTTTAACAGAGGCACTTTTGTATTTTAGACCAAAAACAGTGAAAAGAATGTGTGGTTTGAGAGTAGAAGCTGACTTGTGACCTGAATCAATGCGCTAATGTGGCTTAAAATGTCATGAAACATTTTGGATGGAGTTTATCACTTTTTTCAGTTACAGCAATACACTCTTTAATACTGAGCTTTTGACTTGGGAAGCTGTTTATTCTCCATATCAATACTAATATAAAACAGAAAAAATGAATGACTTACTTACTGCATCTTGTGTGAAAGCATGGACAAATTTACATTGCATGTGAGGCACTAACAAATCTTTCTGGCTAGTTTTATACAACCTTTTGGAAGCTTGTTTTGGGGGGGGGGGGGTGTAAAATTGAGTTATTTGCTATTGTTTCTATTCCTGATGGTGTATTCAAATATCACCAGTGTCTTTGTATGATGCACGTTTGAAGCTTCAAAAAGAAACCTACTGCAATATTCTACGTGGGACCAAACCTCTACTGATCAACTTCAGAATGAACAAGCTTTATTTTTCTATAAATGTTGATAATCACAGGCTCAGAAATGGTCTGCCCCTTCATGCCAGACTGGGTGTTTTAATGGGGTTGAGGATGACTGGGCCCTAAACAGTAAAAGCTGGCCACATGATCATCTCATGGCTTTGCAACATGTGCTTCATTCTTGTTAGACATTTTGGCTTCGGCTGAGTGTTAATACACTGAGCAATGCAATCATTCACACTCAGTTGATGTTACCCGCCTGGTATGGCATGGGTATTCTCTTGCCATCGTGTCCCACGCTTTTTTTTTCTTAAGGCAACATGAAGTTTCAGATAGTTCCGATAGTCTCATCTCTACATCACAGTGCAGTCAACACAACCACCATGGAAACACACCTGATTAAAAATTATGAATGACTAAATGTAAGTCATTTAATTGATGTCATAGTTATTTAATCCTTTTATTTGGAATGTTTTGTACACCAAAGATCACGTGTTTGAACTAATATCAAGTAGAGGGAAAATATTTATTCAGTTTAAGGTAATATGTCACATTTTGTGGCACAATAATATCCTAAAGTATACATAATTGATGTGGACTTGATGAATGCCCTTTGCTGCCAAAGTGAATGCTGAGAATTTTCCTCCAAAAAAAAAAGGTTGCTCCTAATTTTCAAATCAATATGTAGAATGCGCGCGAATGACATTGATGCTAACAAAGTTTGTGATTCCAGTCAGAACAACAGCAAAAATGCAGTATGTTTGTAACATAAAATGACCACGCAGTGAGATATTATGTACAGTAAATGATATTTATTTCAAAAGCAGCACTATACAGGACTAATTTCCGGCAACCCTTTAACATTCTCATAGATGTGTTCGATCTGCATGGCAACTTAATTCCATAATGCATAGAAAAGCTAGGCTGCATATGTACATGTTGTATAAACGTCCTTACGTATAAATCCTTGAAGGGACTATGAGAACTTGGTTGTTCTGACAGCAATCATTCATATAAGAAATGTAAAATGTCTTAAATGTTTTAAGATTATACTCCATAATAATAAATACATGATGTGCCTGCATACTCCTTCCATCAATGCCTCAATGTCTCAAATAAAAAACTGTATTTTTTTCTGATATGCCTCATTTTAAGATTTTTTTTTTTTTGGTCCAAACCAATTAGGGTAAATAGGGTTTCTGCAGGGTCCACTGAGTTTACAACCTTTTAAATACCACATAAAATCTCATTTTAACTTACACTACTTTATTCCCATTAAGATTGTACATGAGTATTGTATATCCTTGTTACTGTCCTTTGTTTTATGTCTTTTATCTTGTTTGCCTTCATATTTCCTTAACCTGGTCTGTCACAGCACTTTGTCAACTCTAAACGGTGCTATATAAATAAAATTATTTTTATGTGTTATCATATTAATATTATTAATTAATTCAACTTAATATAGGTTTTTAGCTAGCAATAGACAATAGATATATTTATTATATTATATTTAAGACCTCTGTAAATGAAATATGAAGACTTGCAATGTTTATGGGATATAGGAGTGGAAACTGAATTCAGCTTTGTAAAAAAAACAAAACCTGCAGCTACCCTGCTATGAATGCCATGAATAAAAATAACCTTACACAACTCCAGATTGACATGATCGTGACAATATTGCTTTAAAAGATACATGCCTCCTCAAAATGAATGCAGTTTAATTTCAATTTGATCTCCTGGCAGGCACCTTACCCAGACTTCATAACAGATGCTGGAACTACAGTATCTCTCAACACAGATGTAAGAGGAGCAGCTGCGAGTGGGCAAAATCAGCAGGCACAGCTCCTCGTGACAGGAGCCTCCTCCACTTTGTGACAAGCAAGGAGTTTGCCATTGGGTTCCGAGCTCAGGGCTCCATATGTGCTCTGCTCCATCCTCTTCATCACCAGGTCCAGCAGGGTGGCCACTGCCTGGTCCACGTTGACACCCGTCACCGCACTTGTCTCAAAGTAGGGGATGCTAAGAAAGATGAGGAAAACGTACCAGTTTTACAGAACCTGATTAAATGTCACACCTCGGGGGAGATTGCAAGACAAGTTTCAATACATTGTGAGTCTTTGTGAGAATTCTGTGAATGGTAAATATCCTTCAGAGAGAGACAGCAGGGTTTGCAGGGGGAACTTTGGAAATTGTACATGTAAAGTTAAGACAGCTCAAGGTTTTGCAACAATTTCCTGCCTCCTTGAGGACCACATGCAAGAAGGCAGAGAGGAGGAATCAGCACAGCCTAAGTGGAAACTGCCCACTAGCACCATCCTGTGGAAAGAAAACCTAAAAGTTCTTTCTAAACTGTGATGGAAATGTGTTGTCCACATTTTATTTATCCATGTTGTTTTGCCCAATTTTAGTGGCCTGGTCTGCTGTAAATAAAACATTTTAGTTTGTATTTAGAGCCTCACCCGTATCTATCTGCCAAATCTCTGGCCTGTCTGGCGTAAACATCCCTCATATTTCGAAGGTCTGCCTTCGTTCCCACCAGCACAATATCTGGATTATCACAGTACGCGTTGGCTTGTAGCTGACCTGAACCAAACACAGAGTAAATCAGTCAGTGTGCACAGACAGTTAACCAAAAACTCAGCATAGTTAACCAATGACTCAGCATTATCACCGGCAACGGCAACTTTGCATTTCACTCCTTTGGCAGCCGGAGAGAAAACATCGATATAAAAGACCATTGACTGAAAAAGCAGCAGGCTGCTTAGATGACACTTACTCATCCAGTTCCTGACATTGAGGAAACTTTGCTGATTGGTCAAGTCAAACATCAACAGGAAGCCCATGGCATCTCTGAAGAAAGCTGTAGTGAGGCTGCGGAACCTGAAAAAAGTCCATCGTTTGGTCCAGACTGAAAGATCTCAGCTCAACTGACAGACAGGTTTAAATTTTGAGGCACTTACTTTCTTGGGCATTTACAGCATTGCAATTATCCAGCCTAACTATGGTTAACTAGTTACTTCTCAGATTAACTTCATACACTCATCTTCAAATACCATTATATTGATATGGACAGATAGTGTTTTCAGTGGTTTGAACACCTGTGAGTTGTTATTATTGCACCAATGAGATCCCCTTTAAACGCCCAAAATATTTTCATTACACTTGAGATAACCTGTAAAGCTGTAAAGAAGAGAAATATTTTCACCCTCGTCAAAAAACAAAAAAAGATAAATGAGTCCAAAAAATAAAACACAGATTTGTGGATAATCTGTCTGTGTTGTCTTCCTTTCTCTTCTAATAATAATAATAATTTTGAGGGGCCCCAAACTAGTTCCACTGTCACCAAAATACAGGGATATACAGTACCAAAGAACAAAAGATTTTAAAAAGCACATATGCACAAAATACCAGTGTCATCATTATGTTTATTAAATAAATTAGTCTAAATATAATATACTTTGGATATACCTCTCTTGTCCCGCTGTGTCCCACAGCTGGAGGTGGACTCTGAAGTTCCTCTCAGTCGTCCCATCAGCACCCGTTCCTGTGTAAACCTGAACAAAAGCACAAACCATAAAAATTCGCAAAAAAGGCAGAAGCTGCCATCACACCTCAAATAATCCAAAAAAGAGGTGAGATGGACAGTAAGGCCTAGTTTGTGTTTGACAGAAGGCACAAATATCACTCACCACTCTCTTTTCTCTGAAGTCGATGCCCACTGTGGTTGTGAACCTGCGGTTGTACTTGTTGTCAGTGTATCTGTAGAGGAAGGTGGTCTTTCCCACGCCAGAGTCTCCGAGTGCCAGCAGCTTGATCAGATAGTCGTAGTCCCAGTCAGCCATTGTGAAGCTGAGAGCTCAACCTGTGTTCCCCCAGGTATCCGTAAAACAACAGCGCTTTAGAGCAGGTATGACTGGTGGAAATTTGTTAACTTACAGAAAAATAATTTATACAAACTTATACAGTATTTACTACAGTAGCCCCTCAAACATGGGTATTTGTTTGTTTCTCTTACAGTAGCTGGTGGGTTGAATGTGTTAACTTCAGCTTAGGTGAATAAAGTTTATCACATTAGTTTATTACACTTTATAGACTCAACAATGGATAATAATAGCTGTCCGACCGATTGACACTGAAGACAATTCTTGGCCGACACATTCACACTGCCGTGGTAAAACAGTTGTTCTGTTGATGGTGATGTATTTATCATTCTGAGTGTTCCACGTGAGAATTAGGATTGACATTGTAGTAAGGTTATTACCAATACTACAGCGCATGCTGATCTTTCACTGAGTAAACCGATTATCTGTCTTGTATGACATGAGGTTTTGACATGAGGATAATTAGTAATTGCATAGTTTGGGTAATAACGCAACACGAGTGAAATACCAAGGCCAGCATAGTTTTGGTCAAAGTTTGACAAATGTGGGCGTCCATGCAGAGACATTACAACGCACTGCAGCAGAAGAGGAGCCACATGCTGTTTTCCCTTCAATATCATGAATATGCCATTACAAAAATAATGGCACCTTATCTCATGTTTTCTGGGTAAATATTTGAAACAGGTAAAATGAAAGCAATTTAATAAAAGAGAGTTCAAAACTGAAGCAGATTGTTGTTGTTTTTAATTGAATTTGGAGAGGACACAACAGAGTTGATGTTCTACTTCACTGGAGCCCTTCATCAAATTAATTCATCAAATATGGGGAAGCTTTTGAGGTCAGAGGGAGTCTCGGGACTGTGGGCAGTCGCCTGATAGTAAACCAGTCGTTTCTATTGGTTGAATACACTACAAAAACAAGGCAAAATTCTTTCACCGAAGCTTCAGTTTTCAGTCTGAGGGAGTAGAAGCTGTACACAGGAATAGTCATAACTCTTTGGTCATTAGGCAGTGATCAGAGAGAAGGAGCACATGACTGGAGCTGGCTTCCACATGAGCAGTCAAATGCCTTTCCACCATTTCTTTGAATTTGCCTGTTTGCCACACAGTCCTCCTTGTATTGACTTACAGGACTGTGCGTAATCAGCTCAACGTTTAACCACTCAAGTCCGTACAATGCTTCAGTTACACTCAGCAAGCCAATTAAAGCAGTGTGAAAGTCAGATTTAGATAAGAAGTGGTTAAAATTTCTCAGGCAAAAAA
The DNA here is from genome assembly GCA_016785285.1 of Brachirus orientalis. NCBI lineage: Eukaryota > Metazoa > Chordata > Actinopteri > Pleuronectiformes > Soleidae > Brachirus > Brachirus orientalis. Next base: position 701,136 of record JAFBJR010000190.1, read on the forward strand.
ATTGTGAACAAGACTACATTATTTTTCATATTTTAAAAATACAAGTTGCTGCTTTATGTGCATTAATTACGTATTTGTCTTAATGCCATAGCAGTGACAGATCATATGTTACTGAAATGGAAACTTATTTCCCATGTGCATGATTAATAGTACTGGATTCTTTGCAGTGGAGAGGGGGTAGGCTGAAAAATTAACCATCTAACCTACAGTATGTTTGGTGAAAAACATCTCCATTATCAATCATCAGGTAGATTTTCCTACAATACCACATAATTGATGCAGAACAGTCAATATTTCCTGAACAAAACACAGTGTTACTGTCTCTTTACAATCACTCCCACAAAAAAATTAGGCTTCCTTACCAGTCAACCTGCAGCAAATGACAATACCCATTCAGACGTTGCTCAGCTCGTCCCGATTAATTGAAATAATCACAATCATGATGCGATGGTACATAGTAGATCCTGAAACATTCCCCTCTTTACATGTGATCCATGGGAGTGGTCTGAAACCAGTGAGAACCAAGTGGGGCTGTGCTTACAGACTTTGTGTTTTCTGGTATTTCTCATGAAGGGATAAAAAAAAAAAAAAGGTTCTTTGAAAATAATGTTGACGAATAATGTGAGTGTCTGTGGATTTGACTGGAAATCATCCAACCAGCAAACAGGCTTAGTAAGTAATCCTGCCAATGTAAGACAAATAAGGTCTACAAATTGTTTAAAAACAACGTAAAAACAGTGGACGAAAAAAAGTCTTCAATTCAATTCAGATTAAGCCTTTAGAATTTTCATTCACCCATGATAAAATGCAACACAGTTAAATGTTAATAATTCCGAAAATTTAGACTTCAAAATTCAGCTATAGGTTAATGTCTTTATTAATAAAACATTGTAATTTTACAATTAATTGTGCTGATTCTTAGTTGGCCGAGGTAAGCGTCAACTCTGACGAAACACTTTTTTTCTATTTGTATGGAATTTTTGGGCCTTAATTTTTTTTATATATATATTCCATTAATCTACTTAATCATCTATCAATTCGTTAATTATGACAGTTAAACTAACATGGATCCAACCACTTTTCCTCCTTCATTTTTTTGGGCATGGATTTATTTTATTCCCTGTCCCTGTTTATCTGAACATATCATTCACTTTTTCAGGACACCTGAAAGTCATCCATATTCATGAAGCTGCCATGTTCTTTTAATTTTTAAAAGACAAAAACAAAAACCAAAGACAAAAACCTTCACTGCGCTGTTGCTTGATAAAGAGCTGCTTCTTTTATTTTTGGTTAGTGCCAGTAGTGTGGTAGGTATACAGTATGATAATAACTCAACATTAGACAAAAAAATATTTATATACATATTGTTTTCTTTAACATAAGGCCACATGCCCTGTGACATCACATGTCACAAATTATTCACAGCAGAGGTAATTTGTCAGTTTCCGTCTCTAGCTGGGTTTGAAATATTTCAGCAGACTGTTTGACTGACTGCCTTTCCCTGCAGCCCTCCTGTCTCTCCCTGGTTTCCTGGATGACAGGGCCTTTAGCACTGGCTTCTGCTGCTTCCAATCAGACATTAACTCCTTCTGAACCTCTGAGGGAAGCTCCGAAAACACCTCAGGGTCCACATTACCTAGGAGTTTGCGGTCAAGAGACTGGGGGAATGACAATCTCCGATCCTCTAGGACCGTCTCTCCTAAAAATGTACTTGTGGCCAAAGGCCTGTGGTGATTCAGTGTAGTCACTCTGGAAGATGGCGCTGATTCATTTACGGTGTCTTTTATGTCCTCAATAACCTGTGAGTCTGTAAATGGCTTTGGTGATGCATTTTTTGTTTTTTGGGGGACACTAGGTTTTACCCTTGGTACAGTCAAGCAGGAAGGAGTTCTGGGAAGAGAGTGCAGGTAGGCAGGAGAAAGGATTTCCTTCTGGATGTCCTCAGGGAGATGCGTGAAAACTTCTGGGTCAAAATTTGGGGGCAATTGATGTGTCACACTGTGGCTTGTGTTATCAGGATCTGATCTTGTTGTGTTGCACTTTGCCTGAAGTGTAGGGTCTACAACAACAGAGCTTTGTTTACATCTGAACCCATGTAGTGTTTCCGAGCTGCAAGGGCTTTTTGTGGTTATCGTCTCTGGTGATGCAAGTTGAGTTTTCGTGTCGTGCAGGCTGAACTGACGATCCACGCAGTGATTATCCCCACTCTGATCTGAGGTATCATTCTATTAGAGAATAAAAAGAGAAGAAGCTAAATATTCTCCAGAAATTCTGAGAACTATTTTTAAGAAGGGATCATTTTACAGGCATCATTTGAGTACCATGCAAAAACACAAAGATACTGTCAGCACAATGAAAGCATGCTAAATTCAATTTTAGGCATTTGCCAGGTTGTAGGCTGCAGCTGCCACTTTGCCCTCTTTTTATTTAATTGACCAAAAAATAACCGTTTCATAAATATAAAGTATATTAATTATAATAATCAATGGAAATGAGAGATTAAATAAATGCAAATTGCAGCCATAAAACAGTCTTGTATTTAGTTTACTGGTGTTCAGCATTCTCCTGGCAGAGGAAGCTAACTTGACTGCCTGTTCATAAAACTACAGATACCCTGATGGAAATTTGTAAATATACAAAACAAAGGATTATTTCACCTGGACTTGTGTTGAGCAGATTTGTGTTTTCCTTGGAGACGTGCCCTGTGTGAAGAAAGACATGATGGAGCCCTTCCTGCTGATGTCAACTCCCCTGATTTGCAAGTTAGTGAAGCAAACATTAATGAGCGTGAGGTGGAAGAAAGCAGTGCTGTCCACCATCTTGTGAAAGAGCTTCATGGTCAGTGGGACCAGCAGAACCACAGCATCATTACTGCTGCCTACAAAAAACAACAGTTAAATGTGATGATGAGAAGGGTCCTAAGTGAAGAGACACATATCTATATATATATATATATATATATATATATATACACACACACATACACAGCATTCAGGAATACTATTAAAATAAAGAATCTGTAAATTGATTGAAGAATCAATCAATCAATTTACAGAGAAATTACCAAATCCTGAATTCAGGCACAAAAAATCTCCTGCATTAGATGTGAATGCTGCAATCCCATAGATGATCACAGATGAGTCTAAATGAGTCTAAATGCTACATCTGCATTCACCTTATAAGAGACCTATTAAAGATTTATCACACATCTTATTACTGCATCTTGATAAATGTTTGATGGTAAAAAAAGAAATTCAAACAATTTTTTCGGTTCTCCTAAATTCAGTTAATTTACTCCTAAAACAAACAATTTGTCAAATTGACTTTAAAGTGCACAAGCTTACCGGAGGTGATCTTCTGTCCTATGTGGTTGGGAATTGGACATTGACGGCTCTCACGACTGAAATGCTTGTTGGTCGCAGAGTATCTACGAATGGTGAGCCGGAAGGTTTGAGGCTGCCTGCCATCTTTGTTCATCCTAATTTTCAAAACAGGCCGTAAAGGTTAGATTCTGTGGCTCAGCAATAAAATACCAAGATATGATGTTTAAAACACATTGTAATATAAAATAAATGAAATAATTGGTTAAGTGGGTGCATAAACTAGCCCTGACCTTTCCACCAGACTGCTCAAGAGTTGTTGCACTTTTTCCAAAACCTCTTTAGGTGATGACATTTTTTTGAAAGAGTCTTCATCACTGAGAGACTAAAACAAAGAGAAAACCGACAATAAAAGGAAAAGACTGCAACAATTCATTATTTTACTTTCATTAGGGCCTTGGTTAAGAAACAAAACTGATGACTAAGATATCATCAAATTTAAATGTCCAGCATGGTTCTACTCCTAAATAAAGTAGACCTTTCTTGGTTATATCAAGGCAATAAATATCTAGCTGCCAAGTCTTAGGACCAATATTTGCTCGATGATCCACTGTTTCTTCGTGTGTTGATGGTTTCTCAACAAAACACTTTCTCAGTTTAAGCAGATTCTGATATGTCCTGGAGATCCTAGCCTACCTGAGGGGCCCCAGTAGGCGTGACAGGGGAGTCATCAACACCCATGGCCAGATTCTTCAGACGCTCAGCACTAGAACATCCGAACTCCCTCACCAAGTCATTCAGAGGGAACAGCTGTAGGTCCTTGACGCTGGCCACTCCCAGGGCTTGGAGTCTTTTGGCTGTTTGGTGGCCAACTCCTAGGATTTAATGATGGTAAGACTGAGCAACAGTGACACTTGACAAAAGTGAAAACAAAATTAAAATTAAAAGAGCTTTTAACTGGAAATATTTAAGTAGCACTGCCAAAGACAGATAATGAGAGTATGCTGTTTGTTTTCACATTTTTTTGCAGTAAATTTTGTGCATATTTGTGTTTATCTTCTTGCTCTTTGAAGTCTGTCTGGGTCTCTGTGTTGTTACTTTGGGCCATTTAAAAAAAACAAAACAAAAAAACAGCTGATTAACTTTTCAGTGTTACCGAATGGTCTGTTCACAAACACTCTGGCCCAGGGGTGTGTTGACCTCTTGGCCCCCCTGACCTTTTCTAGAGCCTGATGGCCTTATACTGTACATACACTGACCACATATTTGAAAAACAATGACAGAGAATGAGAGTTACATATTTATATATACGTGGGCTTTCTATCAGTAAACAACAAAAGGTATAAACTTTTTCAAACTCATTCTTATATATAACTGTTTGTACCTGGTACTTTGCGGAGACTGCGAAGGCAGCCCATGATGTCGTTGACATTCTCCAAAAGCAGGGTGGTTTGCTGATTGGGTTTGAAGGTGCCAGACACCAGTTTGGCCAGGAGCTTGTTTGTTGCGATGCCAGCACAGCCAGTCAGACCCAGTTTGCTGTGGATGGTCTCTCTCAGCTCTGCTGCAATGTGTGAACCTATAGCAAGCCTTGGGTAGTCACTGGCTTTAACATCTGCACCTGAGCAGGAACAGAAAATAACAGACATTAATGTGATCTGTGGGTGTGAAAGCACAGCAAACTGTTCATAATCGGTAACTGAAAGTGCAATGCAAATATTTTACAGGTTTTTAGATTCTTGGTATGTTTCACAACTCATTTCCTGGTTTTTATGAACCAGATGTACAAAGTTGAACAGCAACATGCCAGAGGCCTAAAGTTGACTTACTGGAATGATTGTAGACATGGCCTCTAAAACATAAGCTGCTCAAAGCTGGTGTCTCTTTAAGCCTTTTCTCTACCACCTCTGTGACGTCCATGAAGTTTTCATCAAATCCGAGCCTCTCTACCAGAGGACAGTAGGACATGAGCAGCTCTGGACGGAGGAAAAAAGAGGTAAAGTGACATGAGCAGAGAAAAATTAAACCTGAAAGCAGGCAAAATAAAAATGTACCTCCCTTGTAAAAACATCCTATAATACCCATAAGGTAACAGAATGTGTCTTTTAAATTAATCTGCAGGTTATAATGTTTTATGAGTAGACCAATGGCAAAAAAGAGGAAGCACAGACAGTGTTTTAGAATTCAGAAGGTCTTAGCTGTGTATTGCATTCTGGCAGTTTGATGTTGCTATAAATGGACAAATGTAAAAAGAAAGATTACATTTTTCACTTCCCTCTTAAACTCTGAAATATTCCTGTTTTGGGTTTATTTTTTTAAATTATACTTAGTTTGCTGCATGGTGATCCCAATATTATCATGTACCACTGAGGACAATTCTCAAAAGATGAGTTATTGAAAAAGTCTGCAAACTGAGTGCATTGCGAATGTGAACTGAATTTAGAAAAAAAAAAGTATTTCCTTTTCAACTCTACAAAGTTCTCCAGTTTGCAATAGACCAAAGTTGAGTGCACCTTTATTTTTAGATGTGATGTAGTAGTCTTGCCCACCTGTCACTTTATAGGACATTTCTCTGTAGTGTGTCAGATCTTCCCCCTTAACAAGCACCAGCTGAGGACACTTCTCCTTTGCATCAGTCACAGACATCAGTTTGGTGAGACCCTGCTCTCTTGCCACATAGTTACAAGTGACTATGATGTATTTCTGCTGAATACCTGACGACATAAGAAACATTACTGCACCTTATATTTTGGGTACAAAAAAATTTAATAAATAAAACACACCTGAGAGCCAGCTTTTGTTCATTTACCTAAAGGGACCTCTCTCAGTGCTGGATTCCTGAGCATTTCCACCTGTGCATAGAAGCAGTCCAGGTCAAAATGCAGAATGACTCTCTGTGCAGAGGTTGGACCAGGCACCTTACCGAGGACTGGGCTTGAAACAGCTGTCACATTACAGATAATTATATTTATCGTCACCACATAAGGAACAAAGAGAACACTACATGACAACAGTAAATTCAGGATTCTAGTGAATTCAAGAATGAGGGACTCAGAATTGTAAGGGTGGGGTGGAAGTGCTTCGCTTATAGCACTATAGCACCTCCATGAGGCCATAGACTCAAAGTGTGAGTGCAATGGCTTAGAAGTCTTAATGCATACATCTCTAAACTATAATTTATAGAAGTTTCACATTTAACTAATCCCTCTCAAAATATCATCGTTTCTTTTATTATTTTAGACAACACTGGTTTATCCAACTTTTCAAAGGATCACTTTAGGTGCTTTTATTAGTATGACCACAGTTCATCCCCAAAAGGTATTCACCAATAGATTTCCTGATATTAAAATCCGAATGTTTGAAATGGATTTAAACTGTAGCTGATTAGTAAATACTGCTTACCGAATCACAGAGGTAATGTAAACAGCACACATACAAAGCCATAAGTTATGTTCTCTTCCTGATAATGTGTTGTATACTTTACCAGGAGCAGCAGCACCAGAGCTACGTGGCGCTGAGTCCACGAAACTACTCATCCACTCGGTTTCATCCTCCTCTATTTCATCCCCACTGTCAGCCATGTCAAAAAGACGCGTTAGCTGTGAACATATAACGCAACTGTTGTTGTGTCTCAAAGGGAAACTGCGTCAAACCTGCTGCATATCCTAGTTTGCTGCTGTACACCAGCGGCATCTGTCGGTTTGGAGGACTTGTGTACAAGCGGAGAAAGAGAGTAATCATGGGAAAAACAGAACTACCCTGAGAATCTAACATGTTTTTATGTTTTCACCAGTATCAATGTAATTTACCGATAACTGTCTCAAATTATAATGATACATGCGGAACATGGACTGTTGAGAGATAATTCGGCACACTTATTTTCAATCTGTCTCGATGGTAAAAGGGCTAAATAAAATGACTGACATTTCATCGTGTATCCACTGTTTGACCATGACGGAGAAAAAAAGAATACATTAATATTTTTGCATTATTTTTTTATTCCTCAGAGATAAATCTGGTTATCTTAATGAAACACATTTATAGTTGTTGTTTGTTTTTTTTGTTTTTTTTTAACAAAATCCCTATAAAAGTGAAACTGATGTCTCTGATTGCCCTTTCACCACCTGTTGTTGAGTAAGTACTTACCTATCGAGCTAAACGTGCTGCGTGTTTGCTGATGTTTCCCTCGTCCGGTCTTTTTGCTCATTTTATCTGTCCTGTCTCTAAACATGGGGTTTGTGAGCGACCCCATTGTTCGTACAAACATGCTTTAACGGTGCGGGATGATGTGTCTTGCTCCTCCGCAACGGTCGACTCAGCAGGTCAGTGTTCAAAGGTATGCTGCATGCTACATCGGCTATACGTTCGTCTGTTTAGCCTGTTAAAAGTTTAAATGGCCTACAACAGAGAAGGCTAACGTGTAATAAATGAAACGTCATTTAAAAATTGTGAACTTCATTTTTGTTAGTCATATCTTGAATCTGAATTAGTATTTTTTTAAAATGCATGTTTATCAACCAGAATAAAAATAAAAACTACCAACTACTGCTGGACTGTTTGTAGGATTTAAAACAAGAGCACAGGTCAGTTAGCAGACATTAGCAGATATAAAAGGTATCTTAAAAGTAAATGTTTCTCAATCTTTTTATAAGTGGGGAGTGACTTTTTAAATACTGTGACCAGCCCAGTCTCTATGAATGACAGACTAAGAGCATCAAATGCGCAGTGTCCCAATGTTTATGATAATTTACCGAATATATCTCACTTTAACTTGCCTTTATATCACTACAGATGAGATGTTTTACTGTATTCCCTGTTAAACAGGAGTCCAAAATTACTACTCGTCTGTCTGTGCAGCACCAGTGAGAGAGGAGACTATAGATGACAGCCTCCAGGAGCTGGAACGGATCAACAAAGAGATTGAGACTGTAAAGCAAGAGGTCGAGCTGGAGCAAAGGCGACTGTCATGTTACCAGACCGTACGGGCCGACTGCAGAAATACTGTGCCTAGTCTTTCTAATTCGAAGTCTAAAAGTGCAGGTAAAAATGCAGACAAAGACTCTAGTGGGCCATCTTCATTCAGTGATGTTTACAAGACAAAAAACTCTCGTGTAAGGAAGTATGTTGTTGACAACTCGAAACCAAGGACTGACTTGGAGTACGACCCACTGTCTAACTTTTCTGCTGGCTTACGATCTTGCAGCTCATCTATTAAGGAGCAGAAACCAAACACTGCACATGAATCAAGGCTAGTTGTTCAGGCTAATACCCCATCTCCTGAGCCTCTTGATGACACAGTTGATGACAGTGTCCTGATTATTGACATTCCTCCCTCACCTGACAAAAAACTAATTAGAATTCAGAAACCTGTTTGTGTTGCCGACAACTCCAAGGCAACAGTCGAACAAACTGAGTTCAAAACAACATCCATTTCACTAGATTCTCCACCACTACGCTTCACAAACACCATGGCATGCCAGGTCACATCTCCATGTACATCAGTGGTGGGAGCAGTGAAAGTTCATAATCACTGTGATGTTGACAAAGGCCAATATCAGGTCAGTGTTAATGAGAGCAAAGGGTCTGAAAATATACCAGCTGGTGGTAATGCAGTTGACTCAACTAAACATTTAGAGGACCTGGAAAGTGAGTGTGAGAAAATTGCAAGTCTACCGGTCTCATCAGACCAACAAGGTCAGAGTTGGAATAATCTGGAGCTGGAAGGGGAAGAAAATGAATTTCAGTGTGAATTGCCTGAGAGATTGAAAATGCTACAGCCACATAATCTTTCATCAAAGAATGTCCTTTTTGATGAAACTTTAGCCGCAAACTTTGACTCACCATGCAGGCAACACACCATGCAAACCCAGAAAATGGAGATGTCGGCTCAGAACAGTGTTCATAACCACTGGTCTGAGAATTGTGTGTCATTGGTTTCAGGCAACCAGAAAATGTCAAGCAAAACGCCAGGACAGATCCAGGGTAGACCACTCCTGAACAAGACCTCATCTGTAATACACCAGGAGCAAAAAGAACCAGCTTTAGTTGGCAACCATTATCAAACATCTGTCAACTCACATTTGGCAAATTCATCAGAACCCACTGAGCAGCTTTTAGTCAAAACGGGCAAAGAAGATATTATTATAATCTCCAGCTCTGAGGAAGAGGAGGAAGAGCTCAACTATTCTGACATAGAGTTGTCTGACAGTGACCCAATGGAAGAATGCTACAGGATCTTCATGGAGGCAAATAATGAAGATGTGAAGGAACATGAGGAGAATACAGGTTTCTCTGTAAGTATACTGAAGGTACTTAAGATCTATGATGAAGATATTTATTCCACAATTGGTTGTTTTTTATTGCCTTGTGTTTTTTTTTTTTTTTTGTTTTTTTTTTTAGGTTGGAACTAAGGATTTAGAGAAGCAGGATTTGACCGTCACTCCGCAAGTGTTGCCAGGAAAGAAGAGAGTGGCTCATGAAGCCAAATATTCAGAGGTATATCCAACGCTTAAAACTACAACTTAATGAAGCAAGAGCTGAAATAATCAAAAAACCAAACCACTCATTCCCAAACATAAATAGTGCAGCCCAATTAAAAAATAAATAGAGCAAAAAATGTAATAGGTGTTACCATGCAAGGCACCTCTGAGGACACTAGACTTCTCCAGTTAGATTCCATGCAAATCTGACATTTCCTTGAATGTGGGTACATTTTGTATACCACAAATATCTAATGCAATTTGTGTGGTTTGGTTCTCATGGTTATAAATTAAAGTGTTTTTAATATTTTTACTGAGAAATTTAAAGATAAAATACATGTTACTGCTACCAACAAGGAATGCATATAGTTATTGTCTCAACATAGGAGTACATTGACATGACAACACTTTTAAAGCTTATGAAATCATAAAATGTTCACTCAGCAGCCAATGGCAAAGATTAGACCTCAGCCTCGGGTACTGGTCCCCCTGCGTGGGCCAGCAGCCTCGGGATTTGGCTCCCAGAGCTCAGTCACATCAAAGATCCAGCAGGTACAACAGAGAGCCTCCATGGTGACTGCTTCAATAAAGGGTGGTCAGGCTTTTATTTCCATGACCTCTCAAAAGAAGCAAGAGACCCAGACTACTGCTTGTCCTTCCACTGAGGCCCCTGCAAACACTCAACCTGCTCCTGTGCAAAATGGTAAGCATCTGACTGTAGTGGACAAGATTCAATTTCTTCATCATTTTTCCCCCTGTTTGTCTTTATTCATAAAATTGTTTAACATTTGAATGCAAAGGAAACATCAATTTATTGTCTACTGCCTTAAAGACAGTACATCAAGTAATATGGCTATTTTCCACCATCACCTCTTTATGCATAACATGTCTCATACATAGAATTTCTTTGTCTTTGTGGTGTATTTTAACAGCCTCACCTGAATGTCACCTCATCTGACTTTTTTTTTTCTTTTCTTCATTATAAAGCTTACATGAACTACCTATCTTTGGGAACTGCTGTGATTGAAGTAGGCAATAATTTGCACTTGATCCTCCCAGAGGGCACCTTCCCTTTGCCTGCGACTTCAAGTTCCAGCCCTGTTACCTCAGTGTTGACTCCAGTCAGCCATATGCCTAGTAGTAATCATTTTGGTGTGAAAAAACTGTGTCATAAAGCTGCAATAACCCCTGTGCAAAGATACCACACAACAGCACCCGTACTCATTCCGGCTCAAACTCTGAAACCTTCACTGGCCTCTGCTTCAGCACATGCAAATCCAGCTGCCTCCACTACTTCTCACTCTCCTGCCCATACTGTTGCTGCCAAGGTAAGAAATATAAATACATATATAATACATTTTATGGACTCAACTATATGTAAGTATAAAGATTGAGTCCATAATTTTTTAGAAAATCCTCTTCATGCCCAGATAGCCATCAGTAAATAAAGTTATCGGGTGGTAAAGGAAAGAAGTGTAGTGCAAATGTCGCCTGTAATATTCCACCCCTTCACGTTTGCTCACTTGTCAAACGTGACGTCAAAACACAGAACGTGGGCTGACGAATGGGGGGGAAAAAAAAAAAACACTAAACATTATCATTATCCAATCCAAGTTTATTTGTAAAGCACTTTAAAATGACCACACTGGACCAAAGTGCTGCACAATATAAGACAATAAATAAAGGCATAAAAAAAGCTCACAGAAGGCATTAAAATGCAAAGTAGATAAAAACGAATTCAGTTCATCTTGAATGAAATTTGTGTTCGTTACTGTACTGTCAGGGTTACAGACAATAGAATCAGGATGTGAATAGGATTTCAATTACCATAAAATGTTTTAGAAACAATAGAGGGGATAGAGCTTTAAATCTGGTAAAAGTCATATGTTAAATAACTGTAAAACAGAATTTTTTTTTTTTCTTCAGCCAGTGCCAACAAAACGTAAGGTGAAGCAGCTGCACGAGGCCACCAAAGACAAAGTTCCCCATGATCTCAGACAGCGATATGTCAACATATTTACAGAGGAGTTCCTTAAAACAACAGCCAATGTCAATGATGCCTTTGAAAAAGTGAGCATTTGCCACCAATGTCACTCTCGCCAACAAAGGACTGTGTGGAAATGTATCCTTTTTTTCTCTTTTATTGTTGATAGGCTGTTGCTGAAGAGCGGACAGTGTACAATCGCAGTGCGAACAAACTGAAATATTTGAGTGTGGCTGTGAATTCACTGAAGAGACTGAAGAATCTTAGCACTGCTTCAGCTCAAGGTGAGAACCCCCAGAAAAGAACATTGTTCTTTCTGAAATTTATACATGATGTAATTGTCTGTGTTGTAGGTGTGTTGTCTGAGTTTAATGGCCATGGATCAAAAGGCAACATACCCATTACCCCAGAGCTGTTGAGAGGAAATGGTGAGTATGTTTTCATTTTAAAGCATTTGTCATTTCAAATTCTGACAGTCTCTCAGTGTGTGTGCGTGTATGGTTTTTCTCTCTCTTCCCCCCCACCCCCCATAGATGATATGGCATTATATGAGGGATTGAAGGATTATGTTTTGACTGAGGAAAAGCTGATTGAAGGCAACTTTCCTGTCCAGCACCCAGAGAAACCTGGCTGTGCTGCTCTGTTTGCTGACCTTAAAAAAGGCATAACAGACTGTAAGTGAAAACCTCACACAAATTCATGTTCTTATATTGTATCACTAGAGGGCGCATTTTAACTTAAAGTAAAGGTTGCAGGCTCCAACATTTTTTCCTCCCTGGCATTGATTTTTTTTTTTTTTTTTTTTTCTTTTTTGTTTGTAAAAGCTCTCAAGAGGATCTGCTGTCGGTGTGGGGCCACATACTCTGTGAGCAAATCAGGCAAACATGTCCGAAAGGAGGAGTGTACCTATCATTATGGGAAAGGAGTGGAGAATAGAGGTGGGTTTACTAACAGAATGCTGCAATTTATTGGTTTTATTAATTTATTTTTCAGTAGTTTTCTTGATTGTTGCTCTTTAAACATCAATTAATCATCATACTGGAAATATATATATTTTAATTGAATCATTTGACTTACTGTTACAATGCACATTTGTTTTATTCTTTGATTTACATGATGGTATAAGGTGTATAGAGCATTTGGAATGTTTTGAAATGTTTGCAGTGCCAGGTGGAGTGGAGACTCGCTACAGTTGCTGTCAAGGAGTCATGGGAGCACCTGGATGTCAGGTGTTTCAGGTAGGAAATTTATGCTTGAAACGAGGAAAAAAAAAAAAACCCATGATGTATAAGACCTTCTTAACTGTAACAATTTGTCTTCAACAGTTGCATGTCCATGACTCTTTCAGCCTAGAAGGGTTTGTTTCTACCAGTCCCAGGCATTCCTTGGATAAGAGCTGTCCTGGGGTCTACTCCTTGGATTGTGAAATGGTGATGTCAGATTCTGAAGAGGGCAGGGTTTATTTGTTTTTTGTTTATTTTTTTATTTTATTTTTTTTTTAACCATTCAAAACTAACGTAGCCAATGTAACCAATGAAAATATACTAAAGTTATGCAAAGTACTTTCATTTAAGTAGAATCTCTCAAAATTAGATGACTTGTTTCATAATGAGGACCCCTTTTTACTTTCAAGATTGGCTTTGCAATGAAAACACAATTATTGTCAATGTTTGTCTTCATAGTGTTACACTGTTCATGGTCTGGAGCTGTCCAGAGTGACTGTGGTCAATTCTAGTCTGCAAGTCGTCTACGACACCTTCGTCAGACCTGATAATGAGGTCATCGATTATAACACAAGGTAAAATTGCAGGCTGGTCATATGTAATCTCCTGTCCTGTCAAAAATTATGTGTATGGCCCATTAGATTTTGTTACGCAAAAAGCAGAGTGACAGATGAATGGAGTTAACTTTAATTTTAAAGTTATAGCTTGTTATATTTTACCTATGTAGGTTTTCAGGCATCAGTGTGGAGGATGTGAAGGGTAACAACACGTCGATCAGAGAGGTGCATGAGACCTTATTGAGCTTCATTAGTGCTGACACCATTCTAATCGGACATGGCCTGGAAATGGACCTCTGTGCACTGAAGGTGACTTAAAAAAAAAAAAAAACAACCTATTCTCAATGTTGCAGTCAATTTGTAGCATCTTTCCAGCTTGAACAGATCTGTTTTTAAATGAAGATCCATCACATACAATATTACTGTACAAGTCGTGGGTATTAAAATTTTTATTTAAAAAAAAAAAAAAAAAAGAAGAAACAAACAACACAAGAGGTTTGTAACATAAGTCACGTGAACTTGAGCTTTTCCTGCCAATTGCTTACAAATCTTTTTCCAGTTGTAATTTCAGTGCCATTTTGTCCATATAGATGCTTTTATCAGTGTGCATTTTCAAAAGGTTGACAAAGGTACGTTAAACATGGGGTTATGTTTTTCTTTATGTGGCAGATCACTCTGGCTCAGGTTTGACAAGAATGTATATGCTTATATATCCTCACAGATGAGGGATGGCGGTTTTTCAGTTTAAGTAGTAATAAGAGGATTCATTTAAAACCACAACCATCTCTAATAACATTCATGTCAATGTAATATTGCTAGTTATATATAGGTTCAGATTTCCTTTTTACTATAATTTTTCAAAGTTAGCCAAAACTCCTGCTGTAAAAGTAATGGAATAAAAAATAACAGTATTTCTCCCCCCCCCTTTTTTTTAAGTTTAGTGAAGTGTAAAGAACCAGAAATTGGAAATGGTGTCAGAATGTTACCTTTTATTTATCACTGCTTAAACCCTCCATAAAAGGTTTTGACAAATGATAATTGTTTTCCATAAGAGGGTTTAGGAGGAGACAGAACATCAGATATCTATCTTTTTGCTATAGTTATTCCATGGCAAAGTGGTGGACACCTCAGTGGTCTTCCCCCACCGCCTGGGCCCCCCTCACAAGCTCACCCTCAACAACCTCACTGCTGAATACCTGCGCAAGATCATCCAAGAGAGTGGTGGGTCATCATTACTTACAGCCACCATACCACTGTTATTTTGCATGCCTTTTTAAGATTTACAATCAGCTATATTTATTTGAATCAAAGTCTATATCTGAATAAAGATAAGATTGCAGTCTTATCTGAATTTAAGTCCCCTAATTGCTGTAATATTTATGTGTTGAAATAATGTATTCCTGTTTCTCCCAGTTTGTGGCCATGACACTGCAGAAGATGCTGCTGCTTGCATGGAGCTTATGTTGTGGAAGACCAAAGAAGATGGGAAGCTGAAAAAATAATTTAAATAAAATCCAAAATAATACTCACTGTTCATACATGACAAGATGGGTTCTCTTATGCAAATCTAAATGTGTCAAGTATATAGAAGGCTTTTTTCCCCCCTTTAAGTTTGATCACCTATAATTTGTTTTGTGTTAAAAATGTAGTATTCTGCATGTTAAGTTTTGATCTGTAGCCCATGTGTACATGTATGCTATAATGTAAGCAGAAAACCTTGCAGAGGTTGGTCATAATTATTGAAGTAAAGGCACAGAAAGAAACGTATTGTGTGACTTTCTTTCAAACCCACAACAGCCAATGAGCATCATACTTTTCATGTCATAATTGCCTCAGGTGTGGTTACAAGTAGTATGCACCTGTGAGCAATTGCTCTAATTACTCTCTATATAAGGCAACAGATGAATAGTAACCACTGGGGAAATGCTGAAGATTTTTTTTGTATTTGAGTTGGTTTACTACACAAGTGAAACAAATGACCATGAAAGTAAAAAGAATTTCAACAAAGAAGCTGCCAAACTATTTGGAACAACTTATTGTTTATTAAGTTAAGAATTTGTGGTCCCACACCAGTAAATCCATGGTATAGACCAACATGACAACTACTCAAGTTTTTATCCACTACTCAGCTTTTGTCTTTCCTTTTCTGCCACAGCACCTTCTCAAGCAAAAACTGCAGGCCTTGATGAAAAGGAGTGTGGTGAGCAGAACAATGGTGAGGAGGAAGGCCAGGACATCCAGGCTGTGATACTGGTACCAGGTGAGCTCATGGGCTTGGACTCTCAGGTGGGTGGCACCATTGTTTCTCATGGTGAACTCCAGCCAATATATTGCCTCATCCCGAGGACTTATGGGTCTGTTATGGTGAATATTGGACAGCCGCATGGCACTCTCTTTGTACCTGTGGTTCATAAGGGTTTGTTAGCACTTGAACCTTGAAACTGCTGGCGATTAACCTGTATTAGACTCCATTGGACATGGTGGTTCTAAGGAATAAAATCTCTTAATTCCTAACGTCATCAGTAACAATGTTATCAGTATATATATTTTTTTCTAAAATTTTAATTACTGCTCAAGGTAATGCCCTAAGTTGTCTTTTTTTTCTGACCACAAAAATATTAATTTGTTTTTAAACAAATAAACAAAAGAAATGAAGTCTAATTTAGTTAAATCTGTAGTCTGGTCTTTTTTAAATATATAATTATATAAATTGATTATAAAATAAAATATAATATAGATATATATATTAACACATATCTTATATATATTATAAGATATTATTGAAAATTATATTCAAATTTTCACAAAGATTCAAACTATTTTCAAATAAGTTCACACAATGCTGAATTAGATCACCTTCACACTTGTATACTGTATTTCTCAGTATAGATGTGTTTGGGATCTCATGTTGCTTGTTGACAATCCTGCACTGCACACAGGAAGTCATTAGTCTCGTCAAGACTTTATAAAGATGGACAGTCTTCTGGTATAAAAAAGTGAAGCAGAGAAAGTGACTGACTAGTACTGTGACTAGAGACCCTAATTATTGTGAATCCTTTATTGCACTTTGTAACTCTAATTTCACCATTCATTTTAGAACAGCTTAAATGGTTAAATTGCAACTTTAAAAACATACTTGGTGCAGATGTGTTAAACTTACGATTCATCATTGATAACAGTACTGATGGCATCTCTAAGGTCCTCTGTCTTCATGGAGTTTAAATCCACGATGAGTGCAGCTCCCTTAGCCTTCACCTGGACCATGTTTGTTGGCTGGTCAGCGAACATGGGGATGCCCACCATGGGAACACCGTGGTAGATGGCCTCATAAATACCATTTGTGCCGCCATGAGTGATGAAAGCTCTGATCTTGGGGTGACCTGTTAGGATGTCAAAGATCACAATGTAATACTTTTCTAATGCAGACTACCTGTTAAAGCACATGTCTCACTTTTTTATGTCTGCATGTTCAGATTTACCTTCAGCTTTTTTTTTCTCGAGTCCTTATTGACCCACTCTGCATATGCCATTTTCCTTATTTTGTTGGGTTTAATGTTTAGTCTCAGGAACAGCGTGCACAAAGAACATGTTTGTTCTAAGACTGATCAAACACCACATCTTGGCATCTAGAACCCACTACCTTTTTTAAATTTTACACACAAAATAATTGTTCAATATTTAACTTTAATTACTTAAGCTGTTATAAAATAATTCACAGCCTAAAACTGGAATAATACCACTTTGGCTGATAATTTCTTGACACAGAAAACACTGATGCAGTTTTATAAAACAAATGTATGGTTACTGAGCTCAAATAAAAATACATTTTGCCTTGTAGAGTTGCCATTTATGTACTGCTTCAGTTGAGCAAATCAAATGTGTCAACAAATAATGGGAAACTTTTGAGGTGTGGGGGTGGGATTTGGTTGTGCAGACATGCATTATATGACCTTTACTAAACCTTGAAAGAATATTGGAAAAGACTTGGCTTAAATCAAATCTCATAAGACAACAATTATACACACAAGCCTCTACCTCAAGTATGTGGTGTGTGCCCTTTGTGCACAGTTGCTTTGTCATTGTTGGTCCAAGTCCAAGGCACAACACATGTTACCATCCATTCAGCCTGAACTTATGAGGTGTAATATATTCACAGTTGAAACAAGCAGTGGGTGAAGGGCTAACCAGTACTCGCCTTTTATTAAAATTTAACTCACCCAGCAAGTCATTCTGAGGGATCCAGTCATATATTCTGGTGTTGGCACCCAAAGTCTCTGGCTTTTCTCCTTTGTATCTCCACAGCACCTATAATGACAGTGAACACACACAGCTAATTTTGTGAATATATTCGAAAGCATATTGTAAAATAAAAAAGGGGAATGCAATGGCTTGCAGATGTCATAATTCCATATTTTAGTCCCAGTAGAACATAAACATCAGATGTTGAAACTGAGACATTTTACCATTTCATTAATTTTTTTTTTTTTTTACCTCATTTTGAATTTGATGGCAGCAACACATCTCAATGAAATTGAAACAGGGTGATATTTACCCTTGTATAACATCCCCTCTTTTTTAACTACTGTCTCTAAATGTCTAGGACGTGAGGAGAACAGTCTATGTACTTTTCAGCATTGATGGTGTCTTTCCAGATGTGTAAGCTGCCCACGCTAATGCGATCCCATACCATTGAGGATGCAGGCTTTATAACTGTCCACTGAAATCAAGCTTGATGGTCCCTTTTCACTTTAGTTTGCAGGACATTGTGTCTAAAAAAATCTTTTAAATTTGAATTAATTTGACCACGGAATAGTTTTCTATTTTGCTTCAGAACATTTTAAATGAGCTTTGGTCCAGAGAAGACAATGTGGTTTTTGGATCATGGACACATATAACTTCTTCTTTGTATGAAACAGCTTTACCTTGCATTTGTGGATTGCATGCACATTTGCACATTTTTCTTTGTCACATTTTTCTTTGTCACATTTTTCTTCAATTGTTCCTTAATTTTAAGAGACAGTTGGTCAAAAGCTGAATGTCTGCCCATCTTTACATCTGAGAGGCTCCTTTCTACCCAATCATGTTACTGACCTGTTGCCAAGCATTTGACAACCTAATTAGTTGTCAAATGCTCCTCCAGTTGTTTTAATTTGTACCTTTACTTTTCCAGCCTTTTGTTGCCTCTGTTTTGTTTTGTTTTTTTTAAATTTGTTGCTGCCATCAAATTGAATATTTTCATGAAAGGGTAAAATGTCTGT
Organism: Brachirus orientalis; assembly: GCA_016785285.1. Taxonomy (NCBI): domain Eukaryota; kingdom Metazoa; phylum Chordata; class Actinopteri; order Pleuronectiformes; family Soleidae; genus Brachirus; species Brachirus orientalis. The sequence goes on from JAFBJR010000190.1 coordinate 719,957, forward strand.
TTCAACATCTGATGTGCTGTTTGGATTTGGAATAAAATATGGGTTTATGAGATGTGTAAATTTTTGGTGTACATTTTACATAGTGTCTCAACTTTTTGGAAATTAGGCTTGTACTGTAATTATCATGAGGAAACTTAAATCTTTATTTTGTAAAATTTGTTTGCCACTTACCCTGTGGTTTTATGCATACCGCAAAATCAAGCCAAAGTGATTTGGTACCATTAATCTTTTTGATTATCATCTTTCTCAATTATTTTATTTTAATATAGCACCCAGTTGTTGTTTTTGAAAACTGGCAGGATTTATTTACATCAGAAAGTCACCACTGAGAAAATGGCATTCACCGACTATGTTGTTGGAATATAAAACCTCTATAAAACATCCTCCTCTGACCTTTTGTGGAATTTGAGCAAGGGCTGAGGCAATCATGTTTCCTTTCTCTGCCGTGATGTTCTTGATCATAGATCCCAGAGTGAAAATCACAATGCCAGCGTCTCCTGAACTCTGCACAAATTCTTCAATGTCCTGCAAGAATAGAAATACATTTCTTGTCAAACCCATTGTGGGACCCATCATTAAAGTTTAATAGGCCTGAAATAAAGGAGACAGCACTACCTCTGGCAAAGGTTTAGCAGGTTTGCAGTGGATTCCACCAACATATTTAAAGTTGGGGAGGATGGGATGAGGGAAATCAAAGTCCCAGTAGGTTCGTATCAACCAGATGTCTGCTTTACCCATCAACTCACAGGCACTGGTGGGCTTCCCTGCAAAAATAATAAATGACTGTGACACCAATACCTAAAATGAGGTAACTAATTTTCAAAGCATTCCAATGAATTCAGTGCAGTTACACATGACAGTATATTGAGATGCTTACCTTTGACTACAGAGTAATATTTATCTAATTCTTTCCAATAAACGTCATTTATTACCATGTCGTTAAGTAAATAGAATAAAACGTTCCACACTCTCTCTGAGAAATTCATCTTATCGGTTAGTTTGCTCATAGCACCAGGGACAAAGGAAGGTGGAGTGGGTAACTGGCCACAGTGTCGCTCCCAGTTATTGACCAAGGAAAAGCGCAAAGTGAAAACCAAGGGGATGCCCAAAATGTCTGCTAATAATTCACTGCCGGGGTAGATGGGATCAGCCAAAAGGAGGTCATATTTTTCTTCCTTCAGCTTCTTTATGATGGGTTCTGATTTAATAATTCCATCCAAATACTTCAAGCTATACTGCAGTTCATGTCTCATCAAATCCATGTATTTGATGTACATCTGCACATAGCCCATTTGATCTATTTCGTACATGGAAAAATATAGGAACTCGTCAAGATACTTCTCCATTTCCTCCGCTGAGACTGAGACATTGAAGGGTTTGTAATGAAAGCGCGAAGACTTGCTGTCCATGAACAATGACGCGCTTGGTATCAGGACCGTCACCTGGTGTCCTCTGTCAGCCAGTGTGTCAAGCACAGGCTTAATATTAATCCAGTGGCTGGCCTCCGTGTGCCACACTAAAATTTTACCTCCATTCACACTCCAAGTCAAACAAAGTGCCAACAGCACACAAACAGAAAGCCCCTCTTGCAGCTTCATGGTGACCGTTGGAGGAAAGGTTGCCGCAGTCTGGTCCTTTTTAAAAACATGCTTGGAAATGAGCAATTATTAACTTCATGAAGCTGAACTCCAGTTCACCATTCCTCTTTGCACAGCATTGCATTAGATAACAGGCTCCACCCTACACAAAGTCAGAGGTAAAAGGTACAGGTAAATCAGATTACTTAAAATGCCAGAATGTTTCCTCTGCTGCTACTAAGTTGTCATCATTGTTCTATTTTTATTGAAATGTCCTTTTATGGCTTATGAAACATCTCAACATTTTGTTGATAACTTTGTACAGATGTCAATGGATCCAAGGTGACATGGCTAATCACTCTGCTGATATACTGATTTGACCATGACTACTCCTACCATAGGTTGCACACTGGTAGTTTTGAGTGTGTTGCACAACTGTGTAGCTTTATGATGGGTCACTGAAATGAGGTACAAACATTCAGGTTCATGGTAATCACACCAAATTAGTTATTCGTCCAATATGTTGGCTAAGAGCAAGATACCTGGAAGAATGCCATCAACTGCATCTGTACTTTGTGAGATCTAGTTGGCAGTGCTAGTATATGCTTATACACCAAATGATAAATAATATTCCTGTTGAAGTTCATGTTTGTGCGCTAGGTAGAGGTTTAAATGTGTCCTCAGTGCAATTACAAAAAATGACATATGAGGACTCGTGTGGTCCCATTCCTGATCTGCATGTCATCGTATTCTCTCACCCACTACTGCTTTACGTTTTTTTAATAGTAATCAGTGCTCATACTTTCATACAATTTATCCGTTGCTAAACTCCCAACATATACTGATTGACACATTATTTATTTTTTCTGATTGTTAAAATATTTTATGTGTGAGTAGAGAGTTGATTCACTCTGCGTTCAGTCCCCGTTTTATTCTCATGAACAGACATAATGTTAGTGTGTATTTGAATATGACGCAGGGGAAGCCAGGTGTGATCACAGGAGACCTAGTCAGGATGCATTTTAGTTGCAGGTGAACACGTGATTGGTTCACAGACTATGGATGTTACCAGGTCTGAATGGGGTCCAATGTGAGCATGTTTGTATGTTAATAATATTTAGCTCAGCTTATTTATGTAACCAACTTCTTCTGAGTGACAAATAGCTTTTGTAACTCTACCCTTTATGACAACAGATGAGGAAATTCTCTCGTCTTTTGTGAATCTTTACCAAAGCTGTCAAGCCATGACACCCATTTGTCATTGACTACAGCCAACTGTGTTGAGTAGAATTCATAATTCAACCTTCTTTTGCATGCTTTTTATTTAATTTTTTTTTTTTAAATAATGTTGTTGGGTACATGATGTCTGAAAATCTATGCTGTTGTGCTGGTGGATTTAGTAACATCTGGGTTTTAATAGCATATTGTCACCAACGTCCTTTTGCTTAATTTGCTACAGCAGCCTTCGGGAAGCACATAAACCTGGGAAGCTCTGCCTAGATCTAAAGTTTAATCTGTCCATTCTGGGCCTCTAGTGCAGTACAACATGGCAGACACTGGAAGAGGATTCACCCCTTTGTGTAGTTAAAATGACTTATTGTAAGGAAGGAAAACGCAACTATATGTTCTGGACATACAGTAAAATAATGAAAACATTTAAAATGATTTTGTTGATAGATCCTTCATACATGACCCTTGTATGATACTGTATCTTCACCCTGAGTTCTATATTCAACATCCCTAAACATGGTTGTCTTTTAGTTTGACAACACATCATGTGAGAGAGTGTGACCAGAGGTGTCAGAGTGGCTGTAGACTTTGAGTCTACAAGCAGAATGAAGCAGCTGATTTCAGAAGTTTGCTGGGGCGTGGGTCGTCGGCTTATAGTGTGAATACTGTGGAGGCGGGGTTCTGTGGACCGTGCCTTCTGGAATCGGTGGTGTAGCGACTGTGTTGTTCTTGGTAAATGTCACGTCTAACTGTTAGGGTGTCTAAAATCTTAACTCCGGGTACTTTGGCCCCCTCATTAACATTGTAGATTCCTTTTGACACAGGATTCAGGAGCGTCTGGAAAAACAATAGGCATTTGAATACTGAATTCAATGCCCTGTTGATAGAATCATTGGCCATTCAGTGTGTGTAAGTGTGTACTGTTTTTGTCCTGGTGGTGCAGAGAATGTGTGAGAGAAAATGATGACGGGTGTAAAGGAGTGATGCACGAATAATGGAGTCTCATGGTGTATTTTTCCCTTGTGTTTGATTAATTAATTTCTCAGGAAGTCGACCATCTTCCCTCGTCCTCTGCATTCCTGGTGTCTCCTCTCCTTTTTTCATTTTTTTCCCCCTCTTTGCTGTCTTTCCACCACAGGGTAAGGGTTACAGCGTATTGCTTTTTGAAGTAGATATTTGCATAATCAGATTAGAATGCGTGATTGTCAGTGGGCTCCCCCATTAGAGGGTGCTCCAGAGGAGAGAGGGTGCTGTCCAGCTCAACAATGAGGGACTCCCCTCCTCTCTCAGCCTCCAATCAGCCCTGCAGCTGCATCCCACCCACCCACCAACCAACTGCAGGTCACATGCAGCAGGCAGTCACCGCTTGGACTTAGAGCTGTGGAAGGGTGAGACTGAGCGAGAGGAGAGGGGAAGAGGGGGAGGGGGTTCGAGTGCATGATGGGAGTGGGAGGGCAGGGGTTGAACTAAGATATTTAAACATGCAGAGTGTGAATTGGCTTTAAGGGGATAAAGAGCTCAGGGCCTATCAGTTGGCACCCAACTCCAGAAATTCTTTTTCATGGGCGCCTCACCCGGGAGAGCGAGGGGCTGCCTGCACTGATCTGGTCCATTGTGATAATGGATTCAGACAGTGTGTTAGACGCTGATAAGGAAATGTGCTCTCACTAGACGATTACCCACATACTCGGGAGAGAATAGTCAATCAGGCAAATATACTCAGTGGAGGGAATGAGAAGTGTTCAGATTTATTATTATTTTTAGTACATGGCTTCATAGATCTGCTAGAAAGTTGAAATCAGAGTAAAGCTCATAATGTGATTGGGCGATTTTTGTAAATAAGTTGCATCAGCAAAATGCATTTTGCTCCACAGCATGTATGCAAAAGTGATCACATGCCTTCATATCCAGTTTCAAATGAGTGAATCACTGAATGTTTTTGGAGTCTGAATTACCATGAACAATTCCCCACACAAAGGAGAAACCAGTTTTAATGCTGTGTCAACTATTACTGTGAAATCCATCCATTTTTATCCACAGTAGTTTTTGTGAATATTTTAGCTCACTTCAGAATGAAATTGCGCAAGGGGTAATATCATTCAAATGATGGACGAATTGCTCCTCTACAGTATTTATCAGTGTCCCAGTATAAAATAGTTCAGTGTATTATGCAGCCTCACAAAGTGTCACCTGTCATTTCCCACAGGCCTCCAGTGTGCGTCAGTGTGTCCAGCTGCCCTCTGCTCCGTTTACACACCATTAGCCCGAATTTAACAGCCGGGGTGAAACGGCCTGAAAGCATCACCGTGTTTACTCTTCAGCTCAGTCAGTTGTTGCTTTTTGCTTTAAAATGAGACACATTTTCTGCAGTTACAATAGGCGGTTAAGAATGTCTGTATCTGACCTTGGTGTAAAAGGTCATTCACACTTTAATTTCATTGGGATGGGATTATTGTAATTCATTTAGGGTTGGAAAAAACAAACTCATAGCTGCTTGGCTATGAATCAGTGCTAGAGGACAAGGCCATGTCAGTCCTGTTTTAGCTTTGCCAGTCGGAGTCAAATTTTAAGTTTTGATTTTAAGTGATGACCTTTCAAAGTACTTTACGATTAAACTCCATTTACACACTGCGATGCCACATATCCATTATGCCTCTATTTGGATGACGGAAATTTTAGGGTACATACACACTCAAATGTTTATGTGCTGTATGTATAATTCTGACGTGTGCCATTATTACGTTCAACTTCTAATAATTGTGGACTAGTTGATGTTATGTTATGTGGTATATGGATGTGATATTTCAATTTCCCAGTTTGGGATTAATAAAGTATCAATCAATCAATCAATCAATCTATTTTGGATTTCTAAACCTTCATGTGCCAAAGTGCAGGCTTGGATGCTTGGCTGAGGAAAAGCTCGACTTTTGCAGTCAAAGGTTGCCCATCTTTGAAACTTTTTGCCTGAGGATCTGAGCCTGCAGAATCAATGATCACCTTTTAAAACATATCTTTCAGCCAATATATATATATATATATATAGCCCTAATTATAGTTGAAGTTTATGTTACTTAGTCTCAGTTTGGTTGTTTTCCCGTATAAAATAACAAGATGATGGTTTCTGTGAGTAAAAACTCCATCTGCATGTTGGTCAACTGGTCAGTGTTTGACATCAGATTGGCCTCTGACCTGAGGGGGTCACAAGTTAAGCTGCATCACTTTAAGCACTTTTCCCTAAAGCCTTTGGTCAATGGACAGGGAGCTGAGGGCAGCTTGTGTCCACACAGTCATCACAGGACTTTTGGACAAGTGTCTCTGGGCTTATTGAACATGGACAAAGATGCAGCAGCTCTGCTCTTAACTTCAAATCCATTGTCTTGCATAGTGCTTCAGTGGAACCATGTCATTTGACACTTTTTTTTGTCCCCATGGATTTCATTTGTGTTTTTTTGTTTTTTATTACAATTTACCAAGTCTCTTCGTCATCATCAAAAATCCATTTTAGGTTTTTCCAGCTGTAACATGTGAAGCTTTTCCACCATCAAAAGTTGCCTATATAATTAGCTTTTGTTATGAATGACCCCTTTCGCTTAAAAGATTCAGCAACAACAACTCTATCAACAGATCATTTATTAAATAAATAAATAGTTGAAATAAATAACATACTGTATATTCACAAAAAAACCCCAAATAAATTACAAAAGAGGTATTAGAGGATCATTCGCACATGCTTCACAGTAGACAATCAATTCATATTCTTTGGCCATAGGACATGCATTTTTTTTTACAAAACAAATCAAATAAAACATGGAGTCGAGAAGATGTTTGATGAAATGAAAAAAACTGTTTAAAGAGGATTGTCAGTTTTTGCCAAATGTCACAACCCAGTCCAATGTATCACAAATATAGAGCAAGAAACAAAAGTCTGTTGGAGCAGTGATTCCTCAGAAATCACATAACCTTGATTATTGAAATGAAAGGACAGATTTAGTAAAAAGTCCAGCATGTCGATTTACATAAAAAAGTGCCTGTGGCTTTGTGAGATGATTGCAGCCTGAAAAACTGGCCAAGCCATTATCTGTTAAAATGACTTTCAGAATCTATTGCTTTAAATGAGAAATTCCTTAATCCCTCTGTTTCCTCATTTGCAAACCATCCTATCATTGCAAAGCTAAATTAATCCCAAAACAGCAACCAGGAATATTAACAAGACATGAAGGGGATATGGTACACCTATTACAGGTTACACACCCATGCAGAATTCAAAATAAATATCCTCCTACAAATCATATTTTAACACTGATCAGTGAGGAGGTTCACACTGGGGTTGTACAAAAATGACGCAGCGTTCTGCACTGAAACGTGTCCCACAAAGAGTGACGAAGGTGAGGAGCCTTGAGAAAGGACAAGACCAGTTTTTAGACCCAGGAAAAGGGTCAGAATCCAACCAAGAGTTTTATTTTTTAATGCCATCATGTCATTTCTACCAGGCCTCAGCGCTGTCACAGCTGGATCCTGGTGATGGAGCTTCGGTGTCACTTGCCATGGCCCAGGTGTGCGGAGGGGACTGCAGCCGCTCCATGTTTCCTTTGAGAAAGGTGAGCAGGGTGGTGGGGGAGTGACTGGCCGGTTGACCGCTCTGGCTCTCCAACAGCTGCACCAGGAAGTTGATGTAGCGCATTGCCAGACGCAGGATCTCATTCTTGCTCAGCTTCTTCTCGGGAGGATGGGTGGGGATGAGCTTTCGGAGCTCGGCAAAAGCAGTGTTGACATTGTGCTGGCGCCAGCGCTCCCTTGTGTTGGTGAACACCTTCCTGGTCATGGTGTCAAGTCAGGCTGTGATTGATGGAAAATTAGTCAGCAACTGTTTTATAAATCAAATCATCATTTTGACATGAAGATTTTGAGCTCCATAAGCAGAGACTGCACATTTGTTGTTTTTACTACTTGCTGGGCCAAATGAGAAAGATGAACAGCAGCAATGGCATTTTTCTGCTTTACATGTGGTATTTTGTATACAAAGCTATTGACTCTGAGAAATGTCTGTGGGTTAATTTTGGTGAGAAATTTTGTGAAGAAATCTTAGTTAATGATAGAAAATTATTTTAATTTTAATACATAAATTATTCATACATTATATCTGCTCCTCTTGCTCCCATAAGAGGACATGCTGTATGATCCATACAATAAAACATGAAAATGTGTATTCCACAGGTTATAATTGTTTAAAACTACCGTGCATTATAAACGTAAACATTAACATGTGTACTTAGAAACAGCTTTTTTTGTTAGACAATTTTCAATGGTCCGCAACAACAAAAAAAGTGTAAATAATTAAATTTTATGTCCGGCATAAACATTGTTCAGTTTCTATTACACAACAAGAGTATATCATTATATTTTCTTGTATTACATCAGTTAGAATAACATTTAACTTGTGGAAACTCATGGCTTGAAAAAAAAATTAAAAAATTATTGATGATTCCACAGAAGTCTCACCTGAATGCTGTGTGTGTGTTTGCAGAAAGGTACAGAAATCTCAGTTGCACCGTCGGTGGGTCATCTGAGTCCAGAGGGTGTGAATGTCCACTCAGTCACGTCTTCTCATGCTCGCTGAGAGATTCTTGTGTCCGGCAGAGTAAAAGGGAGAGAGAGAGAGAGAGAGAGAGAGAGGTAGGTTGGGTGGGAGGGAGGGATGAGAAACTGCTGCATGCTCGCATCCCACATTTTATAGCAGGGCGAACCCTATTGTGTGACGCGTGCTGTTGTGGAGGATGGTGTTAACTGTGGAATGATTGTTTAAACACACCCACTCTGGTTTATCATTTAGAAGCATGGGGGTGAATCTAGGCTCACATTATTTATAAATCAGCACTTTAAATGATTTGTTTTTTTATTTTTATGTAACATTTGAGAAGGTCCATGGTGGTTTTTCTGGCATTTTCATGATTCAACAGCTTTTTAAGAGACTATTTGTACTGCTTTTATGATTCATGGCCCATTTAATCCTTGCAGGTTAGCACTAAAGGTGACAAATACATTCCCATTTAAGTGAAACTGAGACCTTCATCTCTCTGATCCTTCTCTTACTGATGTGGACTCTTGTCCCTTTATGTTTCTCTGACATTCAACCCACCGTCCCCTACATGGTGGAAAAGTCCTTGATATTGCTGGCTGCTCTGCTATTGAATTCAGTCTACAGAAGGTAAAAATACCATATCCAGATTGACAGTCAAACAATATGGGTTTTTGTTATGACTATGGTAATCTTGTTGAGCCATTCTAAAAGGCCACACATAAATTACAGAGGAAATTGGGCAGAGCACAACGTCCAATCTCACCTCTCTGCAGCCACTCCTCGCCCCTCTTTCCTCCCCCCCTGCCTCCCAGTTTAAACCTCCTAGATAAAAAAAAAAAAAAAAACTAGTCTAATTTAAACAGTGTCACTGTTCCTTGTACACCCTTCAAGTGTTGTTTCAAAGACGCAGCCTTCCCTAAAAGTCTGTGTGTGAGTAGGAATTTACATAATCCGATTAGGGGCCGGGATTAGTCCTGGGCCTGGAGAACGGGCCCGATGGGGGCCCTTTTTCTGAATCGCCCATTCATGGGTCCTGCTGCACATCCAAGAGGCTGCACCTGCAGGCCAGGCGCCACCACACTCCATCCAGGCTCCACTGCAGGTCTGCAGACTCACTGTGAGTGGCACAGTTTGGCCACTGTATCAACTTTATTACAGCCGCACGGCCAGGTATCACAAGTTCAGCAGCATCATGTCAACAGAAGTCTAGAACGAGCAGAATCTAAAGGGCATGACCCGTGTGTGACAGCAACGACTCGATGCTGTAAATGAATGCAGTGTGTTTCTTTGCGATTCACAGGTGAAGAGATTTGATTGAATATTAACTGCTTTAATCATATGGAGAGGAGTTTGATGCACTTGAGCAAAACCAAGTGTTTTTCTTTACTTGACTGTGTTTTCATGCCTCTACACTGGCAACACCCACATACAGAGGAATCACATTTTTTTAGCTTGTCTATCCCAGTCTTGTCAATGTGATATTTTCTCTCAGGACTCAAAGATTTAACTGATTTCAATTTGGCAGTCAAAGTTCACCGTGACTTCACAAAACATTTTGGCCAAAAGATAAGAATTCACATGCTAATTAATTATGACAAAATGCACTTGATCATTTTTTTAATAAAGTCTACATATACTGTAAATCTGGACAAACATGGATGTAAACTGTTACTTACTTGTAAAGGCAAACAACCACAGGTAGTACATTTTCAGGGCTTTATTGATTGACTATTAAATAATTTGCCAAATATTTTTAAAATCAGTTAAATTAACTATTTTGAACTTCTTAAATGTTTCTTTTGCCTGTGAGGGTAAATTAAAAAGCTTTGGTCTGTGGACAGCACAAGATATTTGAAGTTGTTATCAGTTTTGAGGTTTGGGAAGCAAATTATCTGACATTTTTAGTGGTTTTTTTTTTTAACAATTTTCAAAATATTAATTTATATGTTGCTTATAAATGCTACAAAATACTTCAGGAGCAGAATTCTTTTTTTCCCCTCCCTTCTCAGATACGGAGTGTTTCTATCACACTGTTAAGTCAGTATTTAACCAAAACTGTGTCACAGGAAACCCCCACTTTATTGACAGAGGACACACAAACACACAGGTGACTGACTTGACTAACTGTCAACGGTGATTTAAAATAACAGCTGTGTGACCTTTGCAGCTGTAGCCACAAGAAGATTCAGGTTTGAAGAATGGCTTTGGTTTAAACAGCCTGTTCATTCCCATAATATTTCTCCTGTCCTATTCAGTCCAGGTTAGGAAGCAATTACTGCGCCATCGCGCTGCTGTTTGCCGAGCTTCTCCTTCAACCATCCTCCCACCGCTTTTGTTCCTGTGCCATAAAAAAAACCCCACCAGTTTCTCTTTTGTCTGTCCACTGCTTGGTGGAGGTCAGAGAGATGTTAAAAAAAATGCTGCTGGTGGGTTATGGATGTGACCAGCCAGTGCCGGGTATGACTGTCTCGAGGCTTGTCGTCACTGTCCCCAGGGGTCGTCTTTGTCTGGGGATCATTCCTGAGAGAACTGGCCTCACTCTGCTGGCTCGTGAAGATAAGCACTCTCTCCACATGCTGAGAGACGGTGATAAGGGGATTGCTTTACTAAATGAAAGAAAAAAATATCCCCACCATTGGAGCTGCTAAAATGAGAGACTTTATCAGTTCAGCTGGGAAAGACCCACAATCATACTCCTCAACCATAAATCACAATTTGTTTTTTCACAGCGGCACATGCTCTGTCAGGAAGAAAACAGAGGCAGAATGTGCCAAGCTTTTATCTTCATGTTCAATCTTAATTTTACAAAACAAATTGGGAGCCTACACTTTTATTTTTCACATGACAGCAGGTTATAAATAATGAATAAGTGTATTATTTACAGTGTACATGTAGATGTAAGGTGTTCAGTTTTGTTCAAGATATTTTAAAATTTACTTCTTTGTCATTTATTTTGTTTATTGCCAAAAATGAATAGACCACTTAACTCACAGAACTTGTTTATTATTTTTGATTTAATGAATTAGAACTACATTTGTGCTTTGAAACAATCCTAAGACCAAAACTAAATATGTCAATTGTAACATTAGCATTTCATTAGTATTTTGTAATTATGTCAGCAGTTGGTGTACTTTAGTATTTAATTTAAAATAAATACAAATAAACCACTAAAACTCCTTTATTGTTGCTCATATTGTTGCTCATAAAATTAAGAAATGTACTCCCCCAAAAAAAATTAAAAGTTGGAAACTTGTTATTTGCAATTTAATAAAACTTTGGAAGTTGAAATGCAACAACTCACTTGAACTGATCAAAACTATAAAGCTGTCTTTCTTGTAGGAGGAGCTAAGCATTTCTAAAATAGTTTAAAACAACTTCAGCCTTGTTTGTCCATCACTTCTGCCTGGAACCCTCTCATAAATCAGCCTCCCCTTCTTCAATGGTGTCAAATCTGCAAAACCAAGTTACACAAGGAAATACTGTATGTGAATCATATAGTACACTGTACACTGTTGACATGACCAAACTTTCCACAACACACTTTCTGTTTAGTTGTTTCACATATAAATGTGTGTTTGCATCAGTGTTTGATTTTCATTCACCTGTTCCAACCATGTCTGCATCTTCCCCACTCCTCTTCCTCTCTCGTCCTGTCCAGCATTTGGAGCCATACTTGGGTGAAATTGCAGTTATGCCGCTGCTGTTAGAAAGGGAGATGTACCCACTTTCTTGTGGACCCCACATTGTGACTCCTGTGGAAGGGCTCAGCAGGCTGCAGGTGATGTGACGGCTGTTAGGACGCTGGAGGTCACTAAGGACAGAAGAGCATGTTGGCATATCAGGTAGCTGCTGCAGGACCGGACTGCGCCTAGGAGCAGAGTCCAGTTTGAAGGGACTATCCTCAGTGTTGTAGGGGCAGCTAGTGTTGCCACTGAGGTTTGGTGGAGGCCCAAGTTTCCATTCATTGTTGACTCGCCTAACAACTCTTCCGACTGCTCCAGTTCTGCTTCTCCATCCAGAAAACTTCTCCTCCTTTCCCCACAGCTCACCACTGGTCCAGCTGTTCTGCAGGAATACATCGGGATTGCCAAAGGAACTAGGGTCCAGTCTGAAACTGTTTTCATCTTGCAATATCAGGTCTGGGTTTCGTTCCCAGAAGCTGCTCTCTGCACTCTCGGGTCCAAACAGGAAGCTGGCGTGATGGTTAGAGATTGGCTGAGGAGAAGGTGTGGTGGAAATAGGTGGTTGGAAGGTTTGTTGGTTTGTCTCTGTGACAACTGTCTGAGACTTTGGCGGATTGACTTGTGTGGTCAGTGTGTAAAGTGAAGTGGTGTCGCTGAACAGCTGAAACCAAGAAGAGAAGCGAGAATAATAATAAATCCTGAACTTCAACAGAGAAATTTGAATTTGTTCCGGCAGTCATGGATGTAGTTTCTGTACCTCAACCAAGGTGGTTACATTTTCGGACAAATTAGTTTGTCTGTGAGCAGCATAACTCAAATTATTGTTTTTATTATTAGGGATTATTTGCCTATATTCAGTATAGTATGTTTGTATAAGTGTATAGTCACTTAAAAATAAAACTTATTTTGTTTTCATAGCCTTGAAATAAGCTTTTGCTATGTTCCTTAGACAAGCGGGCACTTATGCAAACGAAGGATGTCATCCTTTCTTGTTCTTGTTTGCTAAGGCCACATAGTTCCCTGATTAGCTTCTCTTTTACTGCCATAATGACAGAACATGTCATTTCTCAGTTATTAAAAATAAGATGCTCACACAGAAGAAAACCCCAGAACAAAGAGAAACGTTTGTCATGCTTCACAACCATTACCCTACTCTAGGAAATCCATGTGAAAGTTAGACACTCATTCAGGCTGAAACTCAACAAAGAATTAATTCAATGTTTGATTAATCTTACTATACAGTAATAGAAGCTGCAATCCTCAACTTATTTCAGGGGTTTTGTGGCCAAGTCAGGAAACCCACCTACTTTGGGTGGCAGGTACCAATGAGGTGAAATTACAGAGGACTTTTAGATTTATTTGACGAAGAAGAGAAGACAAGCTACTGGTTGTGGAACACTTTCTGGGGGTTAATTCCCCGATAGTGTCCGCTGCAGGGGTGGGGTCCTCATCCAGCCACTGCCCCATTACCGGGAGATGTACTGGGTAGGGGGTGAAACCTCAGTGAAAGGTGGCTCCAGCTGATGACCCTGCAGCTTAGCCAGTGTTGGAGGTGGAGGTGCAGCAGAAATAACACTTGTACAATGAAGTTTCACTTTTTTTTTTTACCTTTGCTTTTTCCCACTGTGACATGAAAATGTGAAACGTACTGAGCTGAAATATTTCCTTATGAAGAGATCTAAAAAATTAAACATTTATTTTTTTTGGCATTTTAAAGTGCACCCATGTGGTCTGGATCACCTTGAGGACTTTATGTGGCACCTCAGGGAGGAGCTCATTCAGCTGTGGCAGCGAGGCTCCCAACAACCACTGGAGGGTCGGCGCTCTCCTCAACATGAGCTGACTAACCACCGGGTTAATGCATGGGAACTGCAGCAGACACTCTTCCTCCTGGTAAGAGTGGAACACCATCTGATAAGCTTTCCAAGTAAGAAAAAAGAAAAGACACTGTTGCCCCAATTATAAAACTAAAGTGAAGCCAGATAAAATGAAGACATAAATTGTCTTGGAAAAATTACAGTAACTTGGTCAGTCAGTTAAAATCTACAAAAGATGTGCATTTTAGCTGATGATTAGAGCCACAACACAACTGAAGTGAAAGTGGTCACCTGTGAAGGCATCACACTCCACCAGTCTCTGTTCAAGTAATGGACAGGATCCCTGTCACTGGACATCAAGCTGTGGAAGCAGATCCGACTGATCCACTTGGCAATTTCCAAAACCTCTGACACTATCAGAACCTGAAACAGCAAAGGAAACTAATTTGTTTCTATCAATGTGCTCTGCACATAACTCAAAAAGTGCTACTATTTAAGTACATGTTGAGGTACTTGTACTTCACCTATATATTGCCAATGGTGTATTTATTTGATAACTTCAGTTAATTGTTATATTGATTCACATTAACACACAGAATATAATCAATAAGAAATATTAAAGGATACTTTATTGTGTGGCAAGACTATTGATCTCCAGCAATTAATTTGATTTGTATATACATTATTTTATACCGTCCCAAAAATGTTCTTTATTTTAAATAATTATATATAATAGTGATAATAGAAAATAATAGTGAGAATATATCGGTATTGTAACTGCTGATAATTTTCTGTCAAAGTATTACAAACTACTAAGGTCATTGCGGCCACTAGGGGGCACAGCTTCCGTGTCCACACTTAAAAATGAAATGGTTCTTGAAGGTCTGTTGACATTAGGGACAGCATGTTGCTGGCAAACATGAGCAGTAAAGAGCTGTAGAATTAATCATGTGTGAATTGTACATTCTACCTTGACCTGTAGATCCTTGGACTTCATCCCAAACAGCACCAGAGACGAATAAACCAACACTAAGTTGCTGAAAGCTTCACCGTAAAATCTGCCATCAGAAAGTAGAGACAGCAGTGGAGAAGCATTTTAGAAGAAACGTGTATTTCTCTCTCTGTGTGTGACTTTTTGTATGCCTGTGTGCATGCTGACCCTCCTCCACTGATGTCTGGGCAATGCAGGATCAACCAGCAGCAGCTGTACTGAAGAGAGAGAGCGGTCAGCCTCATCACCAGTCCCTCACTGGCTCGTTCCTTATGCAGCTCATCCTGCTCCTACATGCACAAACACACACAAACAGTACTACAGAAAGCCCTCGGCACAAACCTGCAACAAAGCCACTCAATGTCAATACACACTTCTTTCTTTGAAAAGATGAACAACTGTTCTAAAAAAAAATCCACATCTGAATCCATATTTGGATTAACACCCCAATCTATAAATTTCTTTATCAGGCTACAACCTTAATCCCCCAATACAGTTCAATCAAAATCAGACTTTGTTTTTGTGTTTTGCTCCTCAAAGTCAAAGTTAAATATAGGACAACAGCTCTATGCAGTACACAAGAAACTCTGTAGATGAACCCAAAGTGTTGACTGTTCCCTGAAAAGGATGCAGAAGGAACAGTATCACTGGTACCTGAACAATTATAGCAGTACTTTCATCCACTGTGATCACAGCATAGTGTTGAGTCCCACCAAGCATCTGCAGCGATGGACAGTGGCTCCTCTCCAATACAGTTATATTAAACCTGTTTATTACAACACAGTGGCAGAACTCACCATGTTGCATTTTAATGATTTATTGTCACTCAAATTCAAATATATTAGTGAAATTAACATGTCTTCTAATGGTTGCTTAAAACCACTATGGAAAGGACAATTTGGTGTCAGAGTTCAGATTAGTAGTGAGAATCTTAAAAACATAATACCAAATCTGTTATGGTTATAGTTTAAATGTGGCAGTGTTTTTAATAAGCTGGATATTATGTTACTGAATAGGATGAGTTACTGTGACTCAAGTGTTTGTAGCAGCAGCGGACAATTAAGAAGCTCCTCTGTCACAAACAGCACATAAGGCACACTGTCTTCCAGACATTTCTTCTTCTCTTTTGGGTAAAAAACAAAACACAAAAAAATTAGCGAAAAAAAATAGATTTCACAGCAAAGTGTAAGTGTGTTCATTTGTTGGCAACAGACCAGTGTCAGTGATGCTGGTGTTAAAGGAAAGGTGACTGATGTTTCTCTCTCTGCAGACTGTGGACCACGGAGACTGGCCTGGAGAGTCGTACTCCACCACCAGACAGAAACTGTTCCAGGGGAAGTCTGGGCCTATATGCTGCTGAAACACCACTACACACACTCTGTCACACACACTGGTCAAATAGGATAGGAGTGTGAAAATAAAACTTTGTCAAACATAGCAACATTAAATATTAGCACAATTAACTTTCTCATGTTATTGAATCAAACTCACAACAGAATGACAACATTGTTTTTTGTTTAGAATTCACACTTTATAATGAAAAAAATGCTGTTATAAGGAAGATAATTCACTCAGGTAAAATTTGGCATCCTAATTTGCATTTATTCATATATTTTGACCAGTGATTTGACTGTTATTGCTGTTTCTCTTTTTGTTTGCATTGACCCGATTTTGGATCAGATCCAAATGTCTTCATTACCTGCTGACCACACTGGCCCCATTCACTTTGGTCTTATTCCCCCCAGGACTCAGGACAGTCACCGCAGCACCTTAGAGAATAAAAACACCTAAACACATTTGGCACTACAACACTACATTATCATATTTCTATGTTCCAATGTGGCAAAACACTAGAAATAACTAAAGTCACCTTGTCTTGCCAAATAATAGATTTGCTTACCGGCCGCTTGACTCAAGCTGTTGATGACTGTAGACCTGTTGCTGTCAGAGTCATTTGATAATATGACAAGAATCTACAGAAAGACAACCGGGATCATTTCTAGTGTTTGACAAACAACCACTAAATAGTTTAGGCAAAAGCGAAACATGAAACATGAATGACAAAATGTAATGAACAATATATTTTCTTTCCAATAATTCATAGGAAAAATTATAATTTTTAAATATATTTAATGTTTGTTACTTCAAACTCATGACCTGCACAATTATTTTTCTCATCATGTGAATACTGACTTTCTCCATGTTGCTCTGTCCTTTCCTGCTGTGCAGCCATGAAGCCAGCAGCTGCTGCAGCTCCTGCAGTTTGAGGTCAGACTCCTTGTTCTTGTGGCTGAGGAAGAGGATGATCTGCAGCCTCTTCACCAGCTGCTCCAGACTCTGCTCCAAACAGGCCTCAGCTGCCTCAGAGAGGTATGCTATAGAGCAAAATGATGCATACTTCGCAGTGTACTGTCTATTATGTTTAATTTAATATTTATTGTGTTCTTTTAAAGTGACACCATGTAATATTTTAGCCTTCAAAGAATGTCTCAAATGAATGAATAGCACCCTTGTTAGAGCATAAGAGGGTCTCCGTCAACTATGTAACTATGTGGCACTATGTAACTTTGGTTTGGGTCACTCCAAAAACGACTGCTTACTGCATACGTCACAGTGCTCCTAGCGAGCAAAGTTGCTGTAAGTTTGTGGGAGAAAGTTATACGGGAGTTCTTCTTTCATAAGAAATGGAAAAGACAGCACAGATACCAAAGAGTTACTGTAAGTCATGTTGTTCCCCGTTCATGTTTGGAATTCAAAGTTATTCACGTAGTTGAACGTTTTTTTTCCCCCCAGCTGCTAGTTACGGCTAACATGCTTGTTGAAGACATGGCTAGAGTTCTCTGTAATCATTAATTTGTCAACAAATGCACATTACAATGGCATTCGTTTAACAACAGTTGCAACAGACAGTACTGTTTTACAACTTTAGGGGGATCCCAAGAGCAGAAACTACATTGTGTCACTTTAAGGCCTTTTAATATTACTTTGATCCAGTGATTTTTAAGAATACAGCATTAACCGATATTTAAAACTAGACTTTATGGTTTCAGCTCTACCAAATGTGATAAAAATCAGGCTCACACAGGTTTAGTTTAGAGTTTTAAGTGTCAAACCTTATGCAAGTGAAAGATAAGTTAAAAAGTCAAACTCTAGAAGTGACAGCAGCTCAAACTGACCCAGTACAGCACTGAGACCACACTCCAGCAGCAGCTCCTTGGATGTCACCAGCACATGGATCAGAGCTATCTTTCTGAAAAGCAGTTCCTGTTCTGCAACACAAAGAAAATGTACAGGTTTAAAATGTAAATTTGTTGCATTCATTTTTGCATCGTATACTATTATCCAATCATGTGGTAGTAGTGCAATGCATAAATAGGTCTGTTAATGTCCACTTCAAGCATCTGAATGAGGAAAGAAGTACATATCAATCAACAATAAAACAGGAAACTGGTTCAAAATTGTGTGGGCATTGTGAGCATGTGTGTTGATGTAGACAGATTGAGAATTTCTGAAACTCCTGAGGATTATGCTGAATGGTATGAAACCAAACAATCACAAAAAAACAGTAATCAACAGTTCATCTGTAAATGGAAAAGACAGGGACAGAGCAAAATAGCCAGACAGGATAAATATATAGATATTTCCAGCATGATAAAGCACAAAAAATAATCTTGGGCATCACAATCATACCTTTGATCAGACCTGGGCTTGAAGCATTGGTTCTGCACAGAGCCTTTTCCTGTTGTTTGAGGATGAAGTGTGTTTGGTCTGGGGCCAGGCAGCTGAAGTCCCCCCACACAGGCAAGTTGAGGCCCAGCTGTCTGACAGAGTTCAAACAAGGTTGAGCGATGGCCAGCAGCTCACAGTAGGCCTGCTGTTGGCTGTCTGCAAGGAAGAAAGAGCACAAAGGTTCAAAGAACGTAAACACTATCTGAAATATCCTCTCAAACAAAGATACTGTCCGACATACAGTTTGGTCTGTGAACAAGAACCATGGGCAGCTTTTATATGATTGCTATAAAATGCACTGTTTACTATCTCAAAGCTAAATATTAAACTAAGGTTTTTATTACGTTTACATTTTTAAAAAAAAAATAAGTTCACACAATGCCAATTAAGAGTATCCACTTTAAGATCTCTCTGTTTCTTACTGTGGCGGTGCTTTGTTCTCGTGTCGCCTGGTATCATTCCCATGCTGCTCACAAAGTGACACAAACAGTTATGGAAGTAAAAAAAAGGGATGCCAGGAGTCATTCACTGGAGCTTTAATAAAAAAAGTCTTCAGTCTCTTTTGACTTACTTTTAAAATGTCTATAAGGCCTTTGGTTTATGTTGTTTAATTTGGTTCCCTAATCACTCTACAAACGTATTTCTAATGAAACATACTGTACACGCTTATTGTACGATGTGAAACATATGAAAACAACCATCAAATGAATTTCATGATAGAAAGATCTGCAAAAATTTTGCTCAATATCTGTTTCTGAAAATGCTGAGTGTTGTACCTGTAGCTTGAACCTGTATTACTCTGCTGTCTGCTTTCTCCTGAGTGTTCGACTGATTGACCGCATGACTGATGACTTTCCACTGACCAGTTGGCTCCTGCATTCGAGTAGCATTTCCTGACACAGCACCACCCACACTATAAGTTGATCTCCTCTCTGGTATTCGTATCTGCTCTGGAGGAGGTTGCAGCTGTGATGAAGATGTTGTCAGTGGTGCTGATATAAAAGGCAATAAGAGTAAATTTTAGGAAAAAAACAGATTTGAAATGGCAAGACTTGAAAAAGAAGGTGATGAAAATCATCTTCAGCCTTCATAGGAGAAACAGCTGATACGTACATAATCTGCTGAGTCATTGTAACAACATTAGCATATGACTATAGCAGCAGGACATTGTGTACCTGGAGTACTGGATGAGCTCTGAGGTGCTGCAGTAACTGGCGTTGTCTTCTGGGATCTAAGTATCATGAAGTTGGAGAGAGGGTCAAGGTCCGTCTCTGGTGGATGTTTGGTAACTGGCTGATGATTGAGATTGTCTCTTTTTTTCAGTCTGGCAGACACATCCTGCTCTGGGATGTGGACACTGTGCTTGGTCTTAAAGTCATCAGCACCTGTGATGATGATGTTCTTATTAGCAGAAGGCAAAGCTGCCAAATCTGAGAACCTCACTTTGGGACTGTGATCTTTAGCGTTTGTGGCAGCAACAGGTTTTGACATTTCCACATCCTCAAGGTTTGTTTTGACATTTTGCAGAAGGGTGTTCTGCAAACAAGACACCTTAGCAGTGATTTCTTCTTGTTGAAGATTATCTCTAGCAGCTTCAGCTTGAAGAGCAGCATCTTTGGGTTTCCTCAAGTGCGTTAAAAGAGTATCATTTGTAGGACTCATCAAGACAGTTCCAATGGTGGCTAAAACAGATGGACATTAAGAAGATCTACATTTATTACATATACATTTATTAATGCCCTCTAATGTTGGACCACCAGTCCAAAATCTAAATATATTGAGTTTACTAATCCTGAAGCTGTAATCTGTACAGTATGTGTTGAATAAATAAAATAGCTAAAATAAGTACACACGTAAATAAACTAAGTACACATGGAGACAAATGTGTTGCCATGTAATTTCATGATATCCGACAAAAGATATTTTTAGGTTCATTTATATTCACTAGCCACTTTATTAGGTATGACTACTCATTAAGATAAATATCTAACTGATCAATCACTTGTAAGCATATAAGCATGGTCAAGGTGACCTACTGAAATTCTAAGTGAACACCAGAATGGGGAAGAAAGAAGTATTTCAGAGAATGGTTTGGAAAAAATACTACTTCATAATGAAGTAAGTAGATAAAAATTGATTCAATGACAAAAAAAACTACTCACATAGGACACGTTCAGGTGAGAGTTTTTTAAAGTCTTCCATCTTTTTCACTTCAATCGAGGGAAACTCTGACCCAATGGCCTCAGTGAACTCCCGGCTGCTGCAGCAACACGCCTGTGTGGCTCCTGTGCTCAGCTGTGACTCCAGTTCACCACCAGCACATATAAAGACTTGTCCTTTTGATTTTATGACTTTCAAGGCCTCAGGCAGAGGCTGGAAGCTGATAACAGGCTCAGGTGTTGATGGCTCTATCATAAAACACATCAGATATTCAGTAACACTTTGTATTTTATTCATAGTATAGATTTAGGATTTTAAGGATTATTCTGAAAAACTATCTAACAGAGATGCATCTGCATATTCATTTTTATAATCATTACTGACTATATTTCTTCAAGTGGCACACCATCACACTGTCAGATCAGTATAGTTGACCTGGAGATGCCCTGACTTGCAGTTTAGTGATATACCAAATGCCCTAGTAAGTAAAGCAGGCACTTTTTCCAAAGTGCAAAGTGAGACTTTGCAAAACTGTGGACTCGCTGTCCACTGTGGATGATGTAAAAGAAAATATGTTACCCAGTGGCTTTTAGTTGTATGGAGGAATAGACACAATGCCTTACAATTTCGTGGAGCTTTAAACTCAGGAAGCATAGTGACATCTAGTGGTTTGTAAAGTTTAAAGCAGTTTTTCAATAATGAGAGCAGGTCCCATATTTATCTAGCTGCTTACAGTTAAATTTAAAAAATAAAAAGTGAAAATCGTTCATATTTGCTCCTCAATACTGAATGTCTAGGACATTTTAATTAAATCTACAATACTCTTGTTCAGATGTGCAGTAGGTTTTCAATAAATGTAAAACTTGCACATCCAAACTATAAAAACATTTACAGTATGTGCCTATGTTGTCATTTAACTTTATGACCGATATGTGCAACTTCATACTAATCAAAACATATACATATAAACATGAAACATATACAGCATATTGACAAATAATTATATTGTACAGTAAAAGTGTATCATTATCTAGCTGCCAAACTTTGAACATTGTCAAATTCACCCATCATGTGGTTTCTTCATTTAATAATAGTCGAGTGCCCCTGTAAATACACACCTAATACTAGACCTCTGGATTACCTGCCAAAAGAAAGCCTACCACAAAGGCTGGATACTTCTCTGCTTTCCAATGTGCCCACTCCATTTCCTTTTGAGCTCTTGTTGACACCAATGATCTACATGACAATAATTAATGTCAAAAGTCGTGTTCTGCACTATGTACTTATAAGTATGTATGTATTTTCTTAGTGCATTAACATTATTGTGTATTTAATTTGTAATTACAGTTGTGTTAAAAACAAAATACCAGGATAAATTATAGGTTTATAACTCACTGTCTGCTGAGGGGTGACAACTCTTCCTTCTTGAGTTCAGAAGGGGACAGGCAGAAATGGCTGTGACTTTTATTTGGAGTCAGTGTCAGGGTCACGTCCAGCTCCATTTCATATGGAAGCACTAGATGTCCTGAAAGAAATATTAAATTTAAGGCTGGAGCCAAGATTGGAGGTTTTCTTTGCTAGTAGTAAGAAAGTAGTACTAAGTAGTAAGACAACAGGTTACACTTTTTATTAATTTTCTGTGTAACTTACGAATGAAATTTGGATCCATCTGGCATTCATTCATCTTGCATTCACCCCTGCGCTCCTTTGTGAAATCAAACTGGGCTATGTCCACTGATAAAGATGCATGTGAAAGGGAAGCTAGTGGAAAAGAGACTAAATCAGTTTATAATTATGCATTCTAATTTAATTTAGAACCTGCTTATCTTGTTTTCACCTTGAAGCACATCCAGAACTGGAAGCTGTTCCTCAAGCAGCTCAGGAGCAACATCTATATGACCACTAATATTTGAAAAGCAGGTGTAATTTTCTGTGGTCATGATAAAAGTGTCCACCATAACAGGTAACAGCAGAGACTATGAGGGAAACGCAGTAAATATTTAGTAGTTTCATACAAACAGTGGAAGATTTTTACATTTATCTTCATTTTTAAAATACCTCTTCTTTCAAAAGTGTCTCTTTGCCAAACTCTTCATGTACATTTTCACATGTCTGAGTGTCACTGGTGCACTCGCCAGGTGTTTGTTCATAAGCAGCACAATACCTTAAAAAGTAACCAAGATTGAGGCTATAATATAAAAGGCTAACACAAACTAGAAAAATAATGAGACAATCAAACCACTAATGGAAGTGATGGGCATTTTTCGAGATGTAACAACTATGATTACAAAATACAGTTGTTGAATATAAAACCATGTTAGTACCTAAATACTGATTCTTCAGAGATGGTGTCTCCTGTTGAGCTCAGCAGTGGATCGACCACAGGAAGTGTCCTCAGCCTGGAAAGTTTGGCTTTTAATGTGGGTAAATATCTCTTAAATTGTTGCAGGTAGTCAACAACCATGACCTCTTCTGGCAGGAGAAGATCTAAGACAGATCAGTGTTATTTTAACCACAACCTTTTTAATGACATGTAGGATGTAATTCAATAATTTTCTCACTGTAAAACAACCATGGAATTAGAGTTATTTACACATTTTGTGCACAAGTTAATTTATTTATTTCCTAATACAAGTACAAGTAAGCAATTAATGTCCTTCAACCATTTGTGGATATCTAAACTCTAACCACCATGAAGAGATGCAACAGACAGAAATTTATAAAAATCCATTGAGACAAAATACATGGACGTTTTGCATAATTTTCATTTTTGCATCCTAAATAAGCGTGGTGGGAACAATCCGTTTGTCTGTGTCCAAGGGGCTGTTTTTTCATGATCTGTCCATGTCTCAGCCGATTTATGCAGCACAAAAATTGCTAGATTGCTAATATAATATTTTAAAAATTTATATTTACAATATCATATTTTAAGTTTTTAATAAGATGAAAGAACCTATTATTAGTTAATAAGCCCTCTGGCTACTGTTAGCTAAATTTTACAATTGATTTTACTTTCAGGATTTTCATAATTCTTTAAGCATGACCTACAAAAACCGTAATGTACGTGGTAACGCCAAAACTAGATAAATTACACAAACGTCCTTTAAACATTGATAGCATATGTTAGCTTTAACTTGATCTAATTTTCCTTTTTACTTTACCTGCTGAGTTAACTTTGCTCTCCTTTTCAGGGTTCATCTGGGCCACTGTCAACTTGAAAAATGATTCTGGACATGGATCACTGATTTGCAACTCTTTTGAATTGCAAACGTCCTCATCCTGATCTACATCTCTGATGAAGTTGGGATTAGAACTGGGTACGTTCTCCACATTCCCTTTCACCTCATTTAGAGATGCATTAAATCTGTAAACATAAAATTTATTACAATCATCCACTTTTTATTTTACTGCTTGACAAATATTTAAGTTATCACTTTAATACAGGAAGAGGAAAAAGTGCAGTGGTGACACCTTTCTGGTGAATTGACTGGTTGTTTTGTTGTACCCAGGTCATCAAGCGCAGATCCACTGACAAAGAGTTTGCAGGTGGAGATTACCTTTCCTGTCAGATGCGTAAATATAATTATACCATGTATGAGGAAGAAAAAAACACTAAGCCATAAAACACCAAAAAGAAGAGGAAAGAGGAAAGAAAATAAGAAGGCAATACAGATGTCAACTGCTGTAAAATACTAAGAAAAACATACTGCTTTCTACTGGGCAAGTCACGGAGGCCATCTTAGAAAAAAATATGAGATTATAGTTGTTCACCCTTTTCTGAAGAAGCCACCAAGTAATACTGCTACCAAAAAGTCCATATTAATGTATATAGTATTAGTGAGCTCATACTTGCATACCTCTAATCCATGGTGTTCTGTAGGTGACCTCAGGCACCTTGCCACTGTGAGGGTACAAGTCATGTGTACTCGTTAAATAAGGTGTTGGCAGCGCCAGCAAGTTCATCATAACTTTCAAACTGGTGGTCGTCTGTAATAAACACATAACCAGCCTTTTACAACAATCTCTGGTGGTGTTGAAACTTTCATTTCAACACAATTTGTGAAAACAACAAATGATACACTCACTTCAAACACATAGTCAAGTGCTTTATATCTGATAGCAGAGAAAATCCGAGGCATCAAACGTGTGTTGTTGTTAGACCTGTAAAATGTATGAACATGATAATCAACCATATGAACACAAATTAACATATGTAAAAGAAAAAGGAATAGTTAATTTGATTTTTTTTTTTATTTTATATTTTATTTATATATCTCTTACCATGTTCCTAAGCTTTACCTCACAATCAAAGTTTCACAACAGTATTCTGTCCAAAAAAAAACTACAGTGATAACAATATAATAGAGAAATTTAACAGAGAATAAAAATGAGCACACTTAAAATAAGCACGTATACGTACATGAAATGAATATTAGCAGTCTTTCTCTGTTTGCTAGGTTAATTAGCTCCGCCTGCTACATTCATAAGTTAGCTAACATTGTATATAGCCTTTAACTAAACAAATACCGAGGTAACTAAATGTACAATTTAAACAATAAACCTTTCAATAACAAGAACGTCATGTTTTACATTGAACTTACATTTTGATGTGAGTTTCTTTTAAGCCTCGTTTTCAACAAAACATCCGCTCCCGTTTTCAAGTGTGCAATTGGTTGGATAGTTACGGTAGACGCGAAACAATCTTGTTGTCCACACAAATTGACTCCAAAGTGCATAATTAAATGTGAACATATATTAGAGAAAATCTAAAGAACAAAATAAAATAAAATAAAATACAATAAAATAAAACAGAAGCAACAAAAATATATAATTAAAAAGAGAGTAAAGGTTTCGATTTGGGGGGTGTTTCAGTTCAATATCATATGTCCAGATCAGTCTCTCAGTACATCATACAGTCCCACAGATTTGTCTTCTTTCATAATGCTCATGGACTTAAGATATAATTTTGAATCAATTTACAAACCGAACAAACTTGGCAGGGTGGATTTCAGGATTCTATTTTTGTGAATGAAAGCATGCCAAAGAACAGTGCTGCAGAGTTAACCATTTTTGTTTTCCATCATAATGTTGAATTCTTTGTTGAAAGAACTTGTCACAGAAGATGTCACATTGATTATTATCACTTGCATTCACAGAACAATATATGAAAATTGTCAGTCCAGTCAGACTGTGTCCCTTCTCTTTTAAAGTTCAGCCAGAGGGAGGCAGCGTTAGAGTACAAATAGATGTGTTGTGCACTATATTCAGGCTATTGTATATCTGTCACAAGCTGTTTTTATACATCAGTGTCATTAAGTCATGTTGGCACTTGTTGGGTAATAATGAATACATTTTAACATTAGTACATCCATATTTTCATGAATATATATATAAAAAACACATACATTTTTATTTATATTAAAGATTACTAGAAAAAATATTGACTGCTCCATTCATTGCTTCAGCACTGTACTAAACACAATAAAGGACTTACAGACTGGTGCGAATCAGGCTACATGTCATCAAATTCTATAATAATCTTTTAAATGTGGGTTTACTAACTAAGGATCCTCACTATAGGGCATTCTGATTCGCCGGAAAAGTGGTTTATGCTACAGATCAAAGATGATGTTTGCTGCTGAGAGTCAGAAAATATTTTTCTGTCCATCGTCTGCAAATATTAGGAAGAGTCATTGTGTGTCAGTCTGGGTTTCACAGAACTGCTGTCTTCTCTGTATGATTGTAAATCTTGTCTATGTCGTGGGACAGGCTTTTAAACGTTAGTGAAAAAGATTAATGTTTGGATTTTACTGGTTTCTTTCAAGGTGAGAGGAGATAATGTTTATGACCCAGCTGTTTAAAGCTTATGACATTTAATTGTCAACCTACTTTTCACAAGTGAATTTAGGAACAGAGTTTGCCATTGACTATGTAAAGTTTTCTCTGTGTTCAATATCAAAACAAACACTTTAATGATGAGATGGCATCTCAGTGACACTGAATTTCTTCAAGTGTCTGTAAACATGGTCAAGTCAGTTTGAAGCTTGACATCATCACGTGAGTCTGGAAATGTTTCGCTGTAAAACTTTTCACACTGGAGCAGAGACTGAATGTAAAGACCAGTTCAAGACTTCTCTTACTCATTTTTTTTTACAAGTTTCAGGTTGGGAATCTTTGACGCAGTTTTGAACTTTTGTTTTTTTTAACGGTGGGCCCATTGTCTCAGTGTTGTCATGACATCCGTCTCACATTACAGTGACCGAGAATGACAGCACAATGGCTTTTATCCATTGCATTGTGGATATTGATGGTAAGTGTTTGCATGTTGTCTGGGTGTTTAGCGGAAAAAAAAAGCCAAATCACTGGTATGTGTGGTTATTTGGTTTAAAGGTGTTGTTCATGGCAACAGTAAACTTTTCATTACTAACAGTTACATCATTTGTTCTATAAAAAAATAAGTATTTATGTAACATAGTCTGCCAGGCCTCTGGTACAGCCTCTGGTGTGCACAGAAAAAGACATCCAAATACAAACCCGATGTAAACAAAAGATGGCTACTTGATACTAGTGGCTGCAGGTTTTTGAGTTTCTGTCCTCTTGCTGTGGAATCATGTGTTCTTTGTTTCTCCCTCTAGTTTGGGTATCAGTCAAAGTTTCTATTTGTGCTACAGTTTCTCTGAAATGACACAATCACTCTTATTATTTTTAAAGAGTTTTATTGACACTGTACAGCCTCTTTTTTGGCTATTTTTTTCCTATAAGACAACAAAGTTGCACTTCCCTCATTAGAAATGTTACAGCTGATCTGTTGTGCAATACTGTTACAAGATAGAAACTGTTTCTAGAAAGCATTTGCTTACAGGAAATCACATTGTAAATTAACATTTACATCTAACCTTCCAAAGCCCCCTATTAGTACTAAAGGAAATACTTTGACCTTTTTTTTTTGGAAACATTTACTTCCATGCCAGATAAAATGACATGCTACCATGCCACTACACTCAAAACCTGCTTAGTTTAACATAAAAACATTTTTATCTGAATTAAACTAGATAGCCTGTCGTTTTGTGAACTTTAAGTGTGGTGATAAGCAAATGTTATTACCTAAGGACAGAGCCCCATTGCTTAAGTTCAGGTTTTATGCTAAGCTGAAGGACTGCTTACCATAGATTCAAATTTATATAAATAAATGGAAATAGTTTAAACCTTTTCATGTAATTCTTGGAGAAGAAAAGAAATGCAAATTTCCCTGATTTAAACAGTGCTGCTCATTCTTCATCTCATTAAATATGGGCAGTCTACATACTATATTTTACCTGGATTCTGCATGTTTAACACACTGAAGACAAAGTCCATCATCTGGTGTGGACTGAAAACTGTGGAAAAAGCTAGTAAGTTGAATATGACTCAGTGTTTTGAAGGATAAGCTGGTTTTATTAATTCCACAGCATTTTGTTTTGTCGAGTGCCTGCACAATTGTGCTGTATTGTTAGAAATATTGTCATCATGTTGCTGTAAGGATTAACTTATTGACTGAAGACTTGACTGAAGTTTAACTTCGTCTTCAGGAACACTGAGACTAAACAAGGAAGACACAGAAAACAAGATCATTGTGGGAAAGAAAATATCCACAGTCAGCAGACACTTTAGGTTTACTATGTTGCAGATCCTTCTCTGCACATTCTTTGGCTCATTTTTTGCGTTCCTCAATCTGCTCCACCTCACTGGACTCATCTACTACTTTACCGTTAATCATGGTCTGAGTGACAACTTTTACAATCTTCCTGGTCCTTACATCAGGGTCTTCTGTAACGCAGAGGTAAACAGGGGTTAGTTACTTCAGCTATATATTTCTGGTCTACTGTGATATTAATATCATTCTAACTACGTTCATTTATTGGTGCCAGAAAAAAAATGTATATGAGATAAGTTGAACTTACTTTTAGGAGGTGTTTCTTTCACCCTGTTGGACAAAAGAACACAATAACTTAAATCAAGTAAAGCAAAGTAAATTCATATCCATTTAATATCTCAAGTAAACAAATTGTTGTTTCTCTTTTCTAATGTAGGTTTTATTAACTTGACCTATGGCATGTTGATGTATTGTCCGTATTTATGAGAAATGTCTGGTAATTTTTTTAATCTATCAGTAACAGTAAATTATATGATGAGGCTTTTTTTGGTTTGTGTGACTGTGCCTGAAACAATGCTGTGTTAATTTTATGTGTTTGTTTTACTTTTACAGTGATTTGAATTTTTTTGAGAAATAAAACTATTTCCTGTAATATGCTTCGTGGAGAATGCCACTTTTCAAGTCCCTGGAGGGTTTTAAGGCAATTGTTCTCCACATTCTCGTGGAGAACAATTGCCTTTTTTTGTAAGATCTGTACATACATGTACAGATAGACTCACCATATCTGGATTTTTTTGAGTTTCAAAATACCATTGCATCTTTAGCAACTTTCTTTTACCACTTCCTTTTGACAGCAGTAGAAGACACAAGGCTGCACTGACACCGATGTGGTAAACTTTTTTTGGCAAAATGTTGTATATTCACATACCAACTTACTGTGCAGCAACACTATCATGAATTTGAGTGCCACCAGAAACATACAAATACAATTTAAAGAAATACAAAAGCCTGCTCAGTTTTTGGTTATTATGCATGCAGTTTAACCAATTGTTGTCTCCCAGCCCTTACATACATTTCTTCTCCTTCCAGCAGCCTCCTGTAGGTGGCGATCTCCATCTCCAAGTTCTGTTTGATGCGCAAAAGCTGCTCGTAGTCGGTCTTGTTGCGCTGCATGTCTAAACGCAGTTGAGAGAGCTCATCCTCCAGCTGGGTCAGTGTGACCTGAAGACGGTCCATCTCCACAGAATATTTATGGCCCGTTTCGCCCAGGTTTCCTTCCAACACTCCTACCTGTTGACATACAGGTAACAAACAGTGAAAAACGATATTCACTGATTCAAGCATTCTTTTTTTTTATCATGATAACCTTTTTTGCCCACATAGCCCAGCTCTATATGCAAAATGTAACATGGCTGTTTAGAGCCCTTTAAATTCTGACCATATAGGGTGATCATATCTTACAGTAGCACTGTTGCATTTGTAGCAAGAGACCCGGGTTCGTGACCTGGTCAGAACAAGGGCCTTTCTGGATGGAGTCTGCATGTTCTCCCTGTGTGTGCGTGAGTTTTCTTCGGGTTCTCTAGCTTCCTCCCACAGTTCAAAAACATGCAGATTTGGGGATTAGGCAAATTGAACACTCTAAATCGGTGCCCAATAGGTGTGAGTGTGAGAGTGTTTAGTTGTTTGTCTCTGTGTGACCTTTGTCAACTGGGATTGGCACCAGCAGCCCCATGACCCTCCTGTGGAGGATAAAGCTGTAGAAGATGAGTGAGTGAGTGAGTGAGTGAGTGAGTGAGTGAGTGAGTGAGTGAGTGAGTGAGTTTGTGTATCTGACAGTGAAGACAACTTTTGATGACTTAACAATTGTTACACCTTTAATGTACAGCTCCACCACCCACTCTCTCCCTGTATGTTTACCTGCTGAGCTCATCCGTTCACAATGCCTCACCGGACACTAGAGACTGTCAGCGCCACAATATCACTGCATTCACAACTATGTGCACACTATCAGGCTGAGCAAACATCCATGAGCTATATCTGCCTACACTGAACACCTTAATACTCTGAATGGCTTGTGCTCACATGTAGCAGATACACAGAAAAAGCACTGACTGTTTGGGTCTGTCTCCTGTGTACACTTTACCACTATAGTGGCTCTTTGCTGACAAAAGTGAAAGCGGCTGTTGTCTCAAGTTACACCCAACATCTGTGCGGAGTCTACAATGGATGAAGTGAAAACGTAGCAAATCATTTTAAAAGATGAGACCAATATCAGTTAATTTAACAATGCACAAGCAACAGTCTCTGGAAACTAAAGGCTTTAATATAAGTTAGTACAGATAGTTTTGTACTATTCCATGGAAACATAAACATACAGATGAGGGAGGTCCGGTAACCGCACGTCACCAATAACATTTCACACTTTTGTCACTCATGCATTCTAATTCCTCAAGATTTATGGCTTGACTTGAATTGAACAGCTAGAAATTACACATTGATGAAAAGTACTGACCAACTTTAAAGGGAAAAAAAAAGCAAAATGAGACAAACCCAAACACCTGTCTGTTTTGAAAAGACAAAGACATTGGAGATAATCTGTTGTAGATGAATAAGTACCTGTGCACCATTTGTTCATGCTGTTGTACCTGTTTGCGAAGACTATCAAGCTCAACCTCCAGAGCCTGCAGGAAGCGTCGTCTCTCACTCAGCTCACTTTGGGCACAACGCAAAGCCTCATTGCTTTCTTTGACCTCAGACTGTATTGCTTCCAACTGTGGGCACACACATTAAAGTAACACAAAGTGTAGTGTACAGTCCGTAAAATAAAAAGAAGTACTGAGACTGGAAAAATGAGAACTGACCTTCTTGAGGTACCAGGCCTCAGCCTCTTCCTTGTTCTTACGAGTGATGCCTTCATACTGGACTCTGAGCTCGGCCAGTGTGGCTCCCAGATCAGGACTCTGAGCTGCATCCACCTCCACATTCACCTGCTCGTTGGCCAGACGTGCCTTGAGGGAGCTCATTTCCTGCGATAATTTTTCACATGAGCTTATGTTAGTCTGACCACATTATGGTAACAAGGAAGGCTCAGCCTTTATCCTGGACATCACACCTGACTGTCTAGATATGCACTGTCCCTGTGGCTGATGTACTCGGAGACTATGACCCATGATGTGTCATGCCTACAAAGACAAGTGTCCATACACTTAAAACATGATCTGTTTCAGAGACCAGAAACCTTCTGGTCTGACTGAGTAAGCAAACACAAACTGCCTCAGAGCTGGTTGATATCGAACTCTTTCAAAAAGTATGTTATTTATGATGATCACAGGGCTTATATTTAAACAGGACCACACTGTGAAGCAGTTACCATGATGAGTAACTGACTGATCGTGTCTGAAGTGACCTTCACTTCGACAGGGATCTCACCTCGTCATGATTCTTCTTGAGGAAGTAGAGCTCCTCCTTCAGACTGTCCAGGTCACCACGCAATGTGCCAATGATCTGATCATGGTCAGACTTTGCTCTCCTCAGAGCCTGACAGTCCCTTTCCACCGACTGGCATAAGGTGGCCTCTGCCTCCCATCTTTAAAGAACATAAAAAAGGGATCATTAACACACAGAGTATGTACAAAACCTGTATATATAGTATTAGGGATTGCTTTTGATGAAATGTGTGCAATCCACAAAACCACTAAAACTGCTTTTTCATCACAGCCTTTCCGTCGTCTAAAGATGATTCTACTGGTAAGATATAGCATTGTGAATTTTGTTAAAGCGCATGTTCCATAACTACCATATAGATGAAAAACTATGACAAATTCAGTGATTTTTTACTGATACTCTTTGAAAATAGGAAAAGCACTTAACAGTTACACCATGCTGTCTAGTATATTGGCTTAAAGAGACATCCTTAGAGACATTTACCACTGCTGGACCACAACCTACATTGTGCTGTTTGTTTAATCACAGGAGAAAGCTGCTGAATGAAAATGTTGAATGGATGTCAGTCTCTCCATCAACAGATCTAAGCTAAATTATTAGATGTACCTCTATTTTAATTAAACTCAAAATTCACCATCTATTTTTTTGAAAGACAAGTCCCTGCAGACCAAGAGATAATTTAATCAAGCTTTGAGAAAGGTGTCCAACTGGATTTCTCTCACACAGAAAAGCATCCATCAGTAAATTGGAAATATAGAGTATCTTGTTATATTATGTCATACTGTGGCCACCATGGACCGAAGGTGTGATTTATGAATGACTTAATTTACCTTGAATACCATGATATATCTGAACGGACACCAGTGAAAAATACCACGAAGCCCGAGCAAAGACCCTCATGTCAAAGCTGATTCCATGAATCACTGTCAATTGATGTATCTCTCCTTCACGTCAGGTCACAGAACATACCATCAACAAGATGTGAAAACCAGCAGCAGTGGGTGTATCCTTCATCTTGCCAACTGCATGCTCTTCAGAGACAGAGTTTGTCTCTGTAAAACGAACAATCTGTCACATCCACTAACTGACAACATAGTTGTTAGTCTCCTGTGGGTGCCTGAGCACCGTGGGAATGGGGCTCTTATTTCGCAAGCCTGACAGAAAGGTCATTTATTCACATTGCTTTGCAGTCTGGCGCTCCCATGTGAACACTCACATGCAAGTAAATGAAAGAAACCTCTGTGTGACACTCACTTGACCCTGAAGTCGTCAGCTGCCAGCTTGGCATTGTCAATCTCCAGCATTATGCGAGCATTTTCCAGTGTTTTCTTTCTCACCTGGGCAGAAGAACATGGAAAGTTAGTTTAAATGTGGCACAGGTGCCTAATATGATATCAGGTGCAAAGACAAAATTAAAAAAGTATGTATCTCTACAGATCATTTATAAGAATTGCCTATTTCTGTCACACATCTGTCATACCCATTCACACGCTGCTGGAACTGCTGCCAACAGCACTTTTGGGTCTTGCCCAGGGACCTGCATGTAGACTAGAGGAGTCAGGGATGAAACCAAGACCCTTCTGTTGGAAAATGATCCACTCTACCACTGTTTTCAGATCATGTAGCCTGAGAGAGGCAAAGACTCAATGCAGCTTTTGCATAGTCAGGGTTGTGATGATAGACTGACCAAAGGGCAGCTGAGAGAAAAAGAATGATCCTTTTGGCTGTTCTACCACAAAAGCTCTACATCCTTTGGTGGACATACAGTATAGTGACTCCTGCACTAGCAACAATTGCCTATGCTGCAAAAATTACCTAAAAAGTGAAAAGACTCTAAAAAAGAATTGCAGTTAAACAAGTACAATGAGGATGTTTGTCCATGTTCATCTGATGAGCTGAGTTCAGACCAGAGAGCAGTGACGCCAAAACGGTTAGTACAGTACTTGTGGGTGACACTCAACACTTAACTATTTATCTACTGCAGCTTTCAAGGTACAGTGTGTCAAATTTAGAAACATGTATTGTTAAAGTCGCATGCTGCAGCTAAATAGCCCTTACCTCACCCTTCCATTTCTTTCCAAGTAAGTCTTCAGTTAGCATCAAAACTCAAAAGATGTTTAGTTTGTTCATTGTGAGCTATTATAAAAACATGGTGGTCCAAAATGGTGTCCTCCATAGAGCTGACCCAGCTCCCAATATAAATATTAAAATCTACGGATCATTAATTTTTCTTCAGTTTACGCAAAGCATCTGAATTTTACACAGTGGAACTTTAAGCTGATCAAATACATTTGATGTGCGCATGGACATACAGTATTAACAATGTGTAATCAAATGCTCTTTTTTTCCTGTTAAATCTATTGGACACTGACCTCCTGCCCAATGGCATGTGCCTGGGCCATCATCCCCTCAATGTCATGTCCTTTGGGAGCTCTCTCCAGCATGAGCTGCTTGATCTTCACCTCCAGTTCAGCGTTGGACCTCTCCAGTGAGCGCACCTTGTCCAAGTAGTTGGCGAGCCGGTCGTTCAAACACTGCATTGTCTCCTTCTCACTGGCACCGACACCAAGGCCGTTAATGGAGAGGCTGGAGCCAAGCATGTTGAGGCCATTGCCCATGGAGACGGAACGGGACAGAGACAAGGTGTTGACGGTGGACAGTGGTGAAACAGATGGCTTGGGGCGGATGCTGCGTCCACTGTCCCTCATGGACATGCTGGAGAAGGAGGGCTGACGTGCAGAGTAGCTGCGCACAGAGAAGGTGGAGGCCATGGTGTCCTCTGCAGGAGACAAGGATTCATTTCTCTTTATCAGTGCATTTATGGAGCTAGGTGTATGTTTGAGTGTGTGTGTGCGTGTGTGCATTAACATTAAACTTTGTGTCAATGAGCAGAACAATCAGACTCCAGAATGTTATTTCCAATTCTTGGTCTTGGAAACAGTAGGTAAAGAAACAAACCAACATAATCATCTCCTCTGGAAAAAGCTGAAAGAGTGACAAAATACAACATTGGTTTGTCTCTTTGTGGTTATGCTGTTGTTTTGTGCCTCCCTGTTGTCATTTAGAGTCACCCTTTAGTAATTATATCTTAGGTCTTTTTTGTTTCTTTTATGTTTTCTTTCTTTCTTGTTTTCTTACAATTTTTCTGTCTTTCCAGAGACATTTCGTTTCTATGTTTTTTGGGAGTTTGATTACAAAATGGTAACTGTCACCCGTGCAGGGGCCCTCATTCTGCTCAGTGGCAATAATACATCCACCTTCTGGTGGGACTGCAAATTTAAATCATAAATTATTGCTAGTTAAAAGTATTAAATGTGAAACATTCCACGTTTTTCTAGTCAGTTTTAGAATGGGTGCTTTACATCTGCTTCTTTATATAATGAAATGCTGATTCACAGTCATTTAGAGGCTATTTAATCAGTGAGAACAGAGGAGAAAGAAGTACTTACATGGATCTCAGTTCCTCAGTCGGTCTTCTCCTCTGCTGTTCTGTCAGGTTAAGATCTGGATGGTGTGAGTGTACCGATGTTGTTGGACCAGATTTCACAGGTGAGTATAGCTGCAGGGGCAGGACTCTCTTTGTGGAGGTGGAGCCACTGTCGATGTGTCCAATCCGCACTAGAACAAAGAGGATGAAGTAACTGGACACCTCGTAGAAGACTGATTAAAAATAACTCTCACGCACATTAACTAAACTAGTGTCAAATTTTTTTAAATGGAGCCTATTGTGTGCAGCATCACGGGTTTGCAAACAGCAGCTCTAAGTTGCCCCACGTGATCTGCTGTAAGAGAAAATGAACTCAACATCTACTGTCTATTGAATGATCATTCAAAGTCAACTTTATAATGAGAGTGAATTATTAAATATATTTAAAATTATATATATGTACAAGCTTACAATTAACCTCATAATAGGTATAGTACTATACATTATGACTTTAACCTCAGTCTCACTCAGCGTTTTAAAATATAACAAAACCTGCAATCAGTTTGTTAATTATGTATATAATTAATCAAATCAGTTAAATATTTAAATCATATTTTGTAGCATTGTCTGTTTTCACAACATCCAGCTGTGGGAGGAGGAAAAGCACAAGTATAAATAATCAGTTGACTGCTTTCTCAGTTTCAGAGTGCTGTGATTGACTGCTGACCTGTTCTGAGTGTAACTTTTCACTCTTTCACTCTGGGTTTGGCTCCAGCCCCCGACGACCCTCATGGGGAGGATAATGCAGTAAGTAGACAATGAGTGAGTGAGTTGCAGAGTGTATGCTGACTCGCTTTCATACTGTTCTGACTACATGAAAGAAACAGAATCATTGTTAATATTTGAAGTAACACCTGCGGTTTTGGCCTGTACAACCTGATTTTAAGACCAGGTGAAACCTGGAGCTCAAACCAGTGTGGCTCACTGGCTGAATACAGGGACCTGGCTGTTTCTAGCAAACAGTGATCCCATTAGGTGTCAACACAATGCATTCAGGGTGATGTGAGAAGCTGGCTTCACCCAAGGAAGCCCCGGTGGGGTGGGGAGAAATGGGAGGAAGCAAGACACAATAGAGCGACAGAATGAAAAGAAAGTGAAGACCCCTGAGAAGTGCAGGGCGTAGGTCTGGTTGAACTGGAAACCTGGCTTATGTTCACACACAGACCCAGAAACACACCTTTTTGTACATTTGATAAGTGACACTGACCTGGTTTGGTGCTGTACATGCCTTTTACTCCACCCACATACACATACAGTATACCCAACAACATAAAAACCAAAGGATGACAGGGAAAAATAATGGCCTAAAGGATGCTGATATAATCAAATCTACAGGAAATAAAGGGGATGTAATTCCAGCATTGATTGGATTTTGGATTGCTCATGGTTTAAAATGTCATGTGGGCTTTTTATAATCAGAATATCAGCTAACTATTCTCCAAAGAACTGAGACAAAGACATGAATGACTTAACTCTGTCCAGTACAATGAGGTTCAGGGTACACAACAACATTTTAACAAAAGGAAAACTACATTTCCTCATATGCAATTGTTCTACACTGCATAAGTTGTTGCAGGAGTTTGCATCGTTGTTCGCTTTATATTACAATGCACAGCAATGTGCTCGCTGAAGTGAAAAAAACAACTATACATTTGTAGGCTTACTCACCAGAAGAGGGCAGATTAAACATGAGATCTTCATGAACCACCCTCAGCAGACTGCACCATGGACATACTGCCACCTTTTGGCAAAAATATTATACTGCACAATGCCGAAAGACTGAAGTGAATTTTAAAAACATAAAGAAGAACATACAGCATATGCTCTGCATGTTGCTTTTCCCATGCGGAGCTGAAACCAAACTGTAACTGTAAATGCATTAATGAACAAGTTCAAATTCCTTCCAGTCTTTCAAGTGTGTTCCCAGCAAATCTACTGCTGCAATGATGATCACAAATTCATCAAATACATATACAGTGTCTTAGGGTTACAATGTTTATTGAAATGTGATATTTATTATTATGTTTTTATTTCTGTAAAACCACCTGAAAAGTATGTTTTCAAATAATGCAAATGCAACATATCCTACATAGTTTTAAGGGAAGGGAAAGAGGGGAATTCAGCTGGTTGTAATTTAAATGTTCGTTACTAGATGCCACTAAATCCTCAAACCCCAGAAAACCCAAAAACTGACTGCTGTGTAGGACTGTCTTATCCAGTTTGTTTTTAAAGGTCCAGTGTGTGCTAAATTGTGTCATCTACTGGAGAGACTGCAAATCCTATCATCCCTCCCTTCACCCAAAGTCATCCCACTTTAGTGACCTCCATAAAGGATGTAAACTCTTTCAACCCTTCCACTCTCTCTGCTTTTTGTCTTCTTTTGGGTGGTAAGCTTCAGCTTCAAAATGTGCGATGCTTGCACCGGCTGATTTGTTTGCTCACGCTGCTTCACACCTATGGTTTAGGGCAGGCCTGGGCATGATGTGGCCCCCGGGCCACATGTGGCCCTTTCAAGCTCCCTGACTGGCCCGCGTGAGGTCAATTAGAAATTGGAAAACAAACGTAAATAACATGCTCTTGAGTGCGACATGCACATATTGTTTCAAGAGTTTCCCACACAATGATCGATGCATGGCGACAGAATAAACATTGACGGGTCATACACTATCGTTCGTTCATTCCTCTCCCTGCCTCATAGCTCTGTCTCTCTCTCTCTCTCCCTCTTACACACACACACACAGATCAGCTGATTAGTCTGCACCTTCTCTCCACAAACGCGTGCAGTTTATATCAAACGATGA